>WTSP01002026.1:8546-48781 GCA_025331215.1 Actenoides lindsayi
ATAAATTATAAAAATTCCATTGCCAAGTGAATGAGTAGTTGTAGTTATAAGGAAAAGGAGTACTGAGAAGAGAGGATGTTTCTCTGGCACACAAGAACTAGGAAGTTCATAAGAAGTTATCTGCAAGACCAGACTTCAAAGCTGCAGGAACCTTCTGTTTACAAGCTCAGACTCACAATGAGGAAATCCCAGTAAGTTTAGCTTGTTTGATACTTCTTTTTATTTACTTATGTTCTCAGTCTGAGAAGAACAATTTCAGGAGAGACAAAATCCATAGAGATAAGTACACCTGTACTCAGTCTCAAACCACCATCCACCAGAACATTATGGGGAATCTTAGAGTGGACATGAGTTTTGGATTTAGGTTTACCTCTGTGCTCAGGACAGGTTGTAAAAGACACCAAGATTTAAATAGCTCGACACTGTGAATTCATGATTTGAAGATACAGTACATAGTTATTCCTGTAATTGTAGTGTTCCCTTTAGCCAAAAGAGTTGTTAATTCAAGCTGTTGGCCATACAGGGATGCCTAGAGATGAAGCGTGTTATAGACCCAGAACTAGTGGATGAAGGGAAAATTTACAGTGAGACCATCACCCAGACGGGCTAATAAAGTGTAAATGAAGACAACTGTAGCAAAAGATTAGGCTACAAAGATAAACAATGAGATGGCTGCACAAAGCACTCCTCGAATAACTGACTCACAAATGAGTGGCTTATAATTGAATGCCTGTGCACAGATAATTCTTGAACAGAAGATGATGTGGTTTGTTTTTCCTCCTCAGTATTTTGATTTTTTAGTTGGCTCCAGAGGTCCAATGACCAGATGCTGAATATGCAGCTTCAGAACTTCTGTCTTTGCACATATTGGTTACCATGTGGGGAAAAGTGAAAAACTTTATTTCTTAAGTTCCAATTATGTCTAGAGAGCCCATCCAAGGCTCATATGATTTTTTTCTAGATGTGCAGAGACTAGATCTGTGCCAGAGAGCTTAGGGTAATCACATTTGCCGTATCATCTCAGGTGTCTTCATATTTCCATCTTCCACTTAAAGGAATTTAAGTATCTCAATATCCTGAAAAAACAAGGCAATGAGTTACAGTCTGATACCTAAATTCTACCTTATTCCATAAAGTACTCTTTCTGATCAGATAGCATCCCTGAAGGCTTTGAAACACCACTGGGAAACACAAGACACGTGGACTGAGAAGGACTTTAAGTTAATTCTGGCTTGAGTAACTGTTTTTTCCTGGGGGCCTGGTTATCTAGAGGATTCAGTGATGGGTTTTGTGAGTCACGGGCTCTTCCATTGTCTAAGTACTGCTGGAAACACAACTGCAACAAGCCAGCCATGCACAAGAAAGGCAAGAGACACATGAGAAAGGACATGGTTCACAAGAAGTCAGAGGGCTTTTTGAATCCTCATGCACATTTCCTTGGTTGGGTTAAACTGCCTGTGCTCTTTTGTGCATCCGTGAGGTGTCTGTCCTGTTGCTTTTCCTTCACTTACACGCGTTTTACTAATCTTTGATTTTCCCCGCATCTTCAGAATTTGTTTACGGACATCCACATTTAATGAGATTAAAAGAAAATACTGAATAATTCATTTGAGCGAGTAACTGAACTGCAGTGACCTTTATGTTAATAAAAGTGCCCCTTTCCTCTGTGCAAACACTTTAGCCTTTGCAAAGCAGGGAATTCACTGCATCTGTTGAATTCACAAGTGGCTTTTTTTTGGTTTTGTTTTGTTTCTGTTTGTTTTGTTTTAAATAACTGCCTAATAGCTGGAACCAGCATTGTGTTCCTCCTGCTGACTCACTGGTTTCCAAAAGCTCTGCAACGAGTGTGACATCTTTAAACACCACAGAACATACTGTTTCCTTTCAACTGGACATAATCTGCAATGATTCAACTCACGTAAAAGAACCGTGTGGGTAGAAGTATTCCAACACAATACATCAGCCTCCATACCTCCAGCCTCTGTGCCTCGCACCCCATGTACTATTCCATTCAAATACTATTTCCTATCCAGAAAAAGACTTTGCCTTTGTCTCAAAAATCATGTAATGAGTGTGGAATTTGGCTGAGGCAAAATAGCTCATTGAAGTGAGTAATTCCAATTTTTGCCTCTACCCGGATGTGAAGTATTGACACTGACTCTGAAGTAGTTATATAGGGTACCTTGTATTGGGTAGCACATTGCTTGGAGTTATGAAAGAGGGTGAGGACACAAATCCATGCACTAGAAAAGTCCCTAAATCACTGCCTGGTAAAAAGTATCTGCAAGGATGGGAATTCAGAGATAGTATACTTCTGCGTTTCTGCCATTTGATGTCAAATTTAGGGCAAGTCTTTCCATTGTGGTCGACATCATTTCCTCATCTGTAAAACGAGGAGAGCGTAATGTGATTTTTTTTTTGTGCACTTAGACCAAGCTCTTCAGGAATGAGGCGATTTTTCATCTGTGCATCTAAAGAGTTGAACACAAGGGGGCTTTTCTTCTGGGTGAGATTTCTAGATAGTGTTGCAAAATAATCTGTGAGTGTTCTTGTGTTTATGTGCAAAATCTTTTTATTTGCTTTTTTGAGACTGTTTGAGTGTTTACTTGTAAGAATGTCTTGCAGAAAGTTAAGTTGTCAGGAGAATTGGTGAGAATAAATATTCATGAGAATACTCTCGCTGCAAATGCTTTTGTGGCCATCTGTAAAAGCTTTTTTATTATTCAAACAATGCTGAGCTTTTTGCAGATAATTTGCCAACAGAAAAAAAAAAAAAGGAAAGGAGTTTTTTTTCTCCTTTTATTTTTTTTTCAGATACAGCTGAAGCTGGAGCAGCACAGTCATCAGTGCTGGTGTGTGATTTGATATCCAACCTGTGGTACAAACAGCAAGGAAGGGGTAATGAGAACACCACTGTCCTGCTATCAGAGAGAGAAAAATATGTTTGCACCAACTATTTTGAATAAAGAACAAATTAGTAAAACTACCACCTGGTGGTGAATAATTAAGGTAAACAAACAAAAGATTCTCAATTTATCAAATAACTTGTTTATTTCATCAACTTCCTTTAATGTTGGTGTGATGCCTTAGTGTTGTTACACAGCATCCTTCTGCTCAAAAGGAAAAATTCTTCATTGTGGGAATTTCCTTCTCTTTCTTTGGATGTTAATCAGAAGTAACATGATTTAAGTAATTTCTTTGTTGGTCTTTTCATCTGTGGTTTTCATCATGGTATTAGTAGAGCATCTCCAAAGTGCTGTGGCTCTATACTTACCTGTTTAAAGAACCTTTTTCATCTCTTTTGTACAGGAAAGGAAGGGCAGATGTCATATCTGCCCTTTGCTAAGAGCACCCTGGAAATCTCTGGCAAATCTAGGAAATGGAATTTTACCCAAATCCCTTCTGTATTGCCATTGTCACAAAAACATCTTTTCTGTTGTCATTCTATTCTTTCTTTACATTGCGTTTGGAGCTGAAAGGGAGGAAAAAGTGGGAGGATCCCTCTGTTCTTAAGATTTCTTCCCTGCTCAAGGGCTTCCCACCATGATTGGAGAAATATTTGTGCTCCTTGAGGGCTATTGATCTGACCCAGCAATGAGTTTTCTCATTATTTTTCTATTTCACAAGTGTTTCACTAAAAATGACTAAAAAGTTCAGTATGCTGTTAAACTCCATATTATCCTTCTGCAGCAAGTTCCACTCATTTCATACAAAGTTTGTTAATTTTTTTTTTATTGGGTTTGGGTTTTTTTTTCGGCTTATGAGAGTGTTTAGGAATTTTTGCTTCACTGCACTGATCTGTATTCCAAGACCCCTTTATTGTAAAAATATCCTACTCCTCAGCTTGAGCTATCATTATAATTTTGAACACTTCTCACGAACTGACTTAGTCTCTGCTGCAAACTTTGTCCTGATTCTGATTGATCACCATAGACATAAATTGGGAAAGTGGTTATGGTTTCAAACTGAAGAAGGGTAGATTTAGATTAGAGATAAAGAAGAAATTCTTTACTGTGAGGGTGGTGAGATACTGGAAGGTGGTTGCCCAGAGAAGCTGTGGCTGCCCCCTCCCTGGAAACGTTCAAGGTCAAGTTGGATAGGGCTTTGAGCAACCTGATCTAGTGGGAGGTGTCCCTGCTCGTGGCAGGGGATTGGAACTAGATGATCTTTAAGGTCCCTCCCAACCCAAACTACTCTATGATTCTATGATTTTCTGATTCTATGCTTGCATTTATACTAGTGGTTATAGAAGCCACAGCTCAAATAAGTTTTCCTTTTTCCAAATCTCCTCTTTGTTGTCTAACCTTAGAATTTTAATCTACCTTTCTACTTTTCATGACCATTCAGAGTCACGGCAACTGAGAGTAGCTGGGTACTATGTGGTTAGTGGATGGAAGGACAGATGGATTTTGAGGCATGGACTTAGCAATGCTCTCGGTTCAGAAGGACTTCATGCATATCAAACCTGAACCAAAATCAATAAGGATACATTTCATCCCTGGTTTTATACCATGCCACACCTTAGACCCCAATTTGAATGTCATACACAACAGAGTGAGTTTAGGCCCAGACTCTGAATTTACAATGAAAAATAAATTTCCCTCTCTACTGAGAACAAAACTGGCTTGCACTCTGCAGTTCCTGTCCTCCTGCTCTCTCTCTCTCCCATCAATTCTCTTTTCCTTTTCACACATCAGCTGCAAACATCTCATTTGGCTGGGATGTTGAAGGCAGGCTCATCTCTGGCAGTTCCAGACTGTTAATTCAATCAGCTCTTATATCAGCACTAACACAAGCATGTGAAAAAGGCTCTTGAATTTTCATCACCTTGTTAAAAACTCAGATAGATTTCTAGAAGGATTATTTGATTTGCTTCACTGGGTTTTATAAAGGTTTGTACACAGCATTTAAACTATTATTATTTACTTTTAACAAGCTATTTATGTCCTACTCTCAACTGCATAATCAATACTCCTCTCCCATCTGTTCAGAGATCCTGACATCAGCAAATTTCAATTCTCCACTGACTGAGTAAAATGGAAGGAATAATTTAAACACAGCAAGAGAATGAGAGAAAAAAGAGCCTGAGAGAGACTGATATAAACTAAATCTCCATGTCCAGAGATGGCCAGGCATTCAGGAATAGTGGATCCAAGTCCTAAACTTGCTGAGGACATTACTGAGAGCACTGAAGGAAGATGCTATGCCTGGGAGTAAAGTGACTTCTATCCCTGACAAGAATAATATTTTGATAACCACCAAAGCTGTTTGAATGAGCTTTCTTTTGAATTATTTTATTGTGACGTCTGGGGATTTTGGGACTTTGTCCTGGAGCAGACCAAGGGGCTTCACCTGGGCATTTCCAGCTCCTCTGTTGTATGGCTGCACAAAGGAACTTCTCAAATTGTTTTGGCTCAATGAAATCACCCCTCTGTATGATGGAAGGTGAGAGGATTCTGAACATCTGCATGGTGCAGAGGGATGTAGAAGGGCAGATGGGTAATACAAAGGGAAGAGGTCTCAGTCTGTTGCTGCCCTGCCACTGTCAAGGTCTCAGGAGATTCCCAAAATGATGGGGACCAAAGGATTCTGGCTTAATTTACTGTGGTGCAAATCTGGAATTAAAACACTGAAGTTTTTGAATGAGGTCACTTCAGGATGGGCTGATTTCTCCTTATTCAGAGATTGCAGGCTTAGTAAGTAAAGGATTGGGGTAATATTCTTGGCCTGTTGGTGTTATCACCAGAAACACAGCCAGAGAGAGCACAGAGATCACAGCAGCTGGGTTTGCTTCACAGCATTTTTGGTGCTTGCTATCTAGTTAATAAATATTCAGCACATAGGACAAGGCTTAGTGAGCCTACGTGAACTGTAACGTCCATGCAGCCACTCCGCTGCACTTAGAGCTTATGGTTTAATTAGTGCAGGTTGTGATCTTCTTGTTCTGATCTCACCTGGAAGGGGATTCATCTCTTCTAACTTGAAGTGACTTGACTTTATATCCCTGAATGGGAGACAGTTCTCCTGGTCCTGTGATAATCAATGGAGACCTCATGAAAACAGCTGATGAAGTTTAGAGTATGAATTAAGTTTAAATGTAAATTGACTTGTACTATAAATTTCTCTGTCGGTAGTAATTATTTCTATATTACTATATAGAAATAATATATTTCTATATATAGACTACAGCAGGAACTGAGCTTGTACTTGTTCAGCTATAAGCATCATAGAATCATAGAATGGTAGGGGTTGGAAGGGTCCTCTGAAGATCATTGAGTCTAACCCCCCTGCCAGAGCAGGATCACCCAGGTCAGGCCACACAGGAACAGATCCAGGTGGTTTTTGGAAGTCTCTAGAGAAGAAGACTCTACAGCCTCTCTGAGCAGCCTGTTCCAGTGCTCCATCACCCTCACATCTATACTATGTATTCTACTACGTACATAAATCACAAATCTGATTTCTATGGCACTTATTTTCATGTTGCCTGGACAGCAAGTGTGTCACAGACACAGATGGTATTGCCTAAGTCTTGGTGATTGGAAGGATTTTTTAGCATCTGTTAGTCTTAAAGGCATCTACAGAGTTTCATTCACCGTGTCTGTTGATCCCCCATTTGGGATGGGATAAACCTCACACTACATATGCCTCCACTGATCGTGTGGGGAACCTATCTGACTTGCCAGACTAGATCCTAACATCCCAAAAGCTAAAGTAAGATGAGAGAAATATGGCTTGTGCTATCATGGAAAATGGATTCCAAAGACCTAACATTAAACTCAGGTCTATAGACCCTGAAGAAAAGGGATCTTCACCATACTAAGCAAGGTTTACACCTCCTACAGAGCCACACTCAAATAACTCTTCCCAGAGTGCTCTTCCACCATTCTGTTTTAGTGTCTGGCCACCCTGTAGGAACAGTGTCAATTGGAGAAGCACAAGATTAACCCAAAATGTCTAACCAAAGGAACAGGCAGATGTTTGGATCTGATTTCCTGGTGTAAACTGGTCATCCTATTAGGGACATCCTGTAAAGACATGGTGGAAAGCTGCCACTCTCTGAATGCTTAGATATTTAATCCAAAACTGAAGTGCTTGATCATAGTTTCACCATCATTCAGTGCCAGTGTTTGGTTGAGCACTGATGGCAACAAGAAATGTGTATTCCAGAGAGCTACACCATAGCGACCAGAATTTATTGTTTCGTGATTTCAAGAACAAATGCATCTTTTCTCTTGCAGTGGTCCTTTTCAGCCCTACTCTGTATCTTGAACTCTCCCAATCAACTTCACAGCGATGTCTAGACCCAAAATTTTGGCAGAATTTGGGTGAAGGAGATCTTATTATTCCCTGTGCTCCTGTGCTGACAAAGAACCACACCACAGCTCCCAAAAGGTCCATTTAAGACCCTCCATTTGGAATGTAGGAAGTGATTCAAGATGGTTGCTGCTGCTAAAAACAGTGGCTTGAGCTGATACATCTGTCTCCCTTTAGTCAACGTAAGTGTGTTGAAAGCCTTTTCAGACAAGGCATTTAATCAAAATCTTAAGACAATGACTCATTTTAGAAGGTTCAAGCCCTGCTTCTGGTCTAAAGACGGCTGTTTTTCAGCCAAACCTACTGTGGTCTTTTATGAAGACTTTCTATTTATTCCTTTCTTTTCAGTTCACTCAGAGAAAGAGAAGCAAGTGTATGATTTGTTGTGGAGAGAGCCCAGCACAAACCAACAGCTAACGTACCTCTTCCCATCTGAATTCCAGTGCCACCAGATCTCCTGAAGAACTAAAATGCATTATTTAAACATCATCTGCTGCAAGAAAGGTCACTTCGTGTCACTGCTGACTCCTACCACACTATCTCAAAACCACCACTGTGGTCTGGGATTTATTATCCTTATGATAACAGCATGCTCCATGTTCCCCATTTTGTCTGTTTTTTTCACTCTTTTCATTATGCCCAGTATGACCAGAGCTGCGTTGATTTGCTGGGTGGATTATTGTTTCTTCCAAACAAGGTTTGCTACTTTGTCCCTTTTTCTCCACTACTTTGGCCCCATGACATTTTGGGGGAGAAGGAGGGAGGGAATGAGAGGTTATATCTTGAAGAATTTCACCCTGGTGGAAAATACCAATGATTTAAAATAAATATACTCTCTGAGATAGCACATTAGCCTGCTGAGCTCACATACAGCAAAGATAAAATGTCTTTTTTAGAATGGATTTTTCTTTCCCCACCAGCTGAATGGAATATCAAAGTATACAATTTAAAGTAACTGTTAGAAAAAAGGTTATACACAATGCTATCAACAGAAAGGAGCTGAAAATTAAATGGAAATGATTACAGGAGAACTCATTTCCTTTGCTACTGGGAGGCTAACTACAATAATAAAAAAGAATTTAGAAGAGAACGCTGAGATTCTTCCTTTGATGTCTGGATATTTTCTGTTTATGTTCCTTTCAAATAAAGGGCCACATCATAAATTAAATGCGATGCTTAATTTTTATTTTCTCTCCACTCAAACAGCATGGTGTCCTCCAGGTGATTATTAAAATAATGATTCACCTCTTCAGCTGCTCTGTACTGGCAGGTTTTTGTTTAGACAGAGGAGCAGCATGGGTTGAGTGACAGCTGGGTCCCAGACAGACAGAATCCAATTGCTTCTTGGAACAGAGATTAAGGGCTTTTTAATTTAACATGTGAAAATGCAGAATGAGAAAGAACCTGTGCAGGGACATTCCTGTAGGTTTGTCTTAACTGAACATCTCCTATGATATTCAAGTTATGCAGCCAGACTTTCAGCCCACTTGAGCTCTGGAGGCAATATCATTGTTTTGATGAGAAATCTCAGGCTAAGTGGTTGACCATACTCCAGGGTGTTACATATTGGTCGCACTGGGGGCCTGGATGGCTTTACCAGTGCATCACTTGCTACCCATGGTCACCCTCGGGTACAGTTGCAGGCTGAGCTGTGCTGAAGCTGGAGAGCCCAAGCATGCCTACCACGACAGCATGGACCTAGGCTCTGTTCAGACAACGCACATATGGGCAGAGTTTTGCTAAATCCCAAACCACCAGTGCCTGTCCCATGACCTTACCAAATACTCCTAAAAGGGCTTCAGCTTCTTTATGCCAACAGACTGTAGGAAATATCTGTGGCATAGTAGCTGGAGCTTTCTAAGCTAAATTGCAGGGCTATATCCAGCCATGTAGACAGATGTGCAACAGCTTTTTGTTTTGAAGTGTCTATCACAAGCCTTGTCTTCAACCTGATCTCAGAGTAGGAGAAAGCAAGTGTCATTTCTGTCTTCAAGGAGGGTAAGAAGGAGGCTAAGGGGTCTACAGGCTGGTAAGCTTCCCCTCCACCCCTGAGAAGCTGATGGAGAAAATCCTCTGGGAAGCAACTTCCAAAATTCCAATGGTCACAAAGATGCTTAGGAGTAGTCAGCATGGATCTATGAAGGGGTAATCACATCTGGTCAATCTGCATAAAAGCCTTCTACAATTAGCTTGGTGAAAGAGAGAAGAGCAGTTGATGATATTTGAGTATAGCAAAGCTTTCAACACAATCCCTAAGAATTTTATAGACAAATTGATGAAATCTAGATTAGCTTGATGGACAATGAGGTTAATCAAGCCCTTGACCACTCCTTGCTCTAGCTACCGAAGCAGGGTGCCACAAAAGAGACCAGTCTTGGGCAAACGAAGCCTCATTCACAGCCAGCTGAGGCATTTTTATGTTCTCCTCATACAATGGCACTATTACATCTACCTGAGAGTAAAGCCCTACTGAACCCCAAAGTGATGCACAAGGAGATGCACAAATATGCACAGGGCACCACTTGCCTATTTTTCCAGAAAGTGGAGGCAAAGAAAACTCAGTGGACAACTCTGGAGATCTCTTAGACAATCACGCTCTTAGAATATTTCAATCAAACAATAGAATGAACCCCATCATGTCAGGTACAGTCACTGAGCTGTAGAGGACCACTGCCTTACAACCAGTGGCAGTTACAGAAGAGCCAGAAATACATTGATTTCTGTATCTCACCAGCTCTGCATGCACTGTCTAGGCTGCTGTGGTACAGCAAAGATAAGCTTCTTTGTAAGCAGGGAAGGTAGAGAAGCTACCTGTGGTCTGCACTGAGACTTCCACCAACTTCACAACACTGCAAAGGCACATTTTGGGTCACATGCTGATTATGATCTCAGCTGCTGATATGCTGGCTGAGTTGGCACCTCTTGGGAGTGAGAAAGCAGGTTAGGTCCCAGCTGTGATCTCTCACGTGGGTTTTAAGTGCCTAAAGTCCAAACACAATAGTAAAGGGAGGAGCATACTGCTTGCAGTACCCATCATTTGGAGCTGTACTGGCAGGCAGTGACTTTTGGTGATAACTCTCTACTGCAGGATGTGACTGGTAACCACTGGGCAAAGTTGCCTTTGTGTGTGGGCAGCAAAGACCATGGTGGGGTGCAGGATGAAGCTTGGTCTTCCCTGTGGGAGAGGAAACCATATTGCTGGGCTGTAGGCTGAGGAGTTGCAAGACCAACCAACCTCCTCTGGAAAGCAACTCGAAGGTCACAGAATCACAGAATGAGAGAATCATAGAATGGTAGGGGTTGGAAGTGACCTCTGGAGATCGAGTCCAACCCCCCTGCCAGTGCAGGAACACCCAGGGCAGGCCACACAGGAACGGATCCAGGCAGGTCTTGAAAGGCTCTTGCAGGAGGACTGAAATCAGGACTATCACTCACTGGTGACTCCCACTCATCCTGACCTGTTTATCAGCCTGAGGTTTGGTGAATGCCCACAAGTAGGAATTTGTGCATCTGTCAAGTAAAGCAGCAAGACTGGGGAAGGTGTAGTTGGGTGGTGAGGATTCCCAAAACTTGAGCTGAAGCAGGTGGTGATGGAGGTCAGACCGTGATGTTTGTAGGTGCCATGGTCCTACAGCAGTGCCGTGAACCCATGGGGCTCCAGAACAGGATTAGGCCTAAAGCAAATGAATAACCAAACCTGGCAAGCCTCACATACTATGTCATAACATGAACATTTTACAGAGGAGGGGAAAGAAAAGGAGAAACAAAAAAAAAAAAAAAAAAAAGAAAGAAGAGAAGACAAGATGGGTATGGAGGTGTCAGGTCTAGCCAAGGCAAAGCAGCATCTCTGTGAGTACCTGAGCTCCTGCTCATTTCCGTGCGGGTGTTTGGCTTTCAGCCCTCACTGGTTCCTATCTCTCAATCATTGCCACCACAGGAAAACGCTTGCCGCTTACCACGTCACTCTTTGCACACCACAGGCACAGCTGGAAGGGTTTCACCCCATGGCCCTGGTGAGACACACACAATGCACATGTTAGTGGAGGCTCAAAGCCATGTCTTGCTGTCTCCCTTCCCCCATCTTCAATGGGATGAAGACACCTTGCAGAGAGAAGCAGGCGCTTCTTCTTGTGGTTTGCCTACAGTAAGCCTACCACCGTGTCTGCTCCAGCAGTTACTCAAACATGCTCCTTTACAAGTCACTCTTGGGTTTGGCTGCTTTAGCTACACAGGACCACAGCCGGAATGCAGAGAGCCCTGCCTCTGGTCAAAGAGGTGTTAAACCCCATTTCTCTTCAGTGACTTAACCACCGGAGGTGATTCAGCATTGTCCTTCCTTAGTCTACACTCTTGGGGTGTCCCTGCATAGGTGTTGAACACAAACCCCTGAGCCATTCTGAAGAAAACATCACAGAATCACGAAATCACAGAATGTTCGGGGTGGGAAAGGATCTCAAGAGGTCACCTAGTCCAATCCACCTGCCAGAGCAGGATCACCTGAATCAGGTCACACAGGAACAGATCCAGGTGGGTTTTGAATGTCTCCAGAGAAGGAGACTCCACAACCTTCCTGGCCAGCCTGTTCCAGGCTCTGTCACCCTCACAGTGAAAAAGTTTCTCCTTATGTTTACATGGACCTTCCTATGTTCCAGCTTGCACCCGTTGCCCCTTGTCTGTCATTGGATGACACTAAGCAGAGCCTGGCTCCATCCTCCTGACACTCGCCCTTTACCTATTTACAGACATTAATGAGGTCACCCCTCAGTCTCCCCTTCTCCAAGCTAAAGAGACCCTGCTCCCTCAGCCTTCCTCATAAGGGAGATGCTCCACTCTCTTCATCATCTTTGTGGCTCTGCATTAGACTCTAACATCCCTAACAGACATTTACAGTGGGACACTGCAAATCTTCAAATGCTTAAAAATGCAGTCTCTAGTCTGGATCAGGCCATCCAGACTGCATCCATAGCATGTGGACAGAATCAGGTCCTCCCAGGACCTGGCTGATCCAGCCTTATTCAGATGTCAACGGAAAATGGCCTGAATCACCCTCTTGTAGTAACAACCTCTGCACATCTGGCTCTGCAACCTTCTCCTGGATACCTTTGCTCAGCACCAAATCCTTGTCTTAGACAGTGACCTGCGCAGCAGTTACAGTGCTCGCTGATCCTGTTGTCTTCATGGGTTGAAAGTCCCCTGTGGAGCATCCCCAGAAAGAGCAGAGACGTCTCAGTGGCTTTTCTAAGCACCTCTGTTCTTCGTCCCCGTTTAGTCACCTCAAGGCCCGTTTTCCAATCATACACAACATTTTATTAAACTGTACAAACAACAAACAACACCGGCATTAAAAAATTTCCTGTGAACATTCCTGTTCTCACTAAACACGCTGACCAGCTGCACAAATTGCGAGTGCGGACGAACGAGGACTTCATGACAGTCACTGGACCAAAACCTTTCTCCGGGTGTTTTGCATTTCTTGTTGACATTAGGCACGTCTGCTCTTGGTCCTGCATCTGTCCTGTTGGGAGGTCCAAGCTGACAGCCTGGTCCAGCAGATCCAGAAAGGCACCTGATTTTGGGATGACTCATCTTCTAGAGCTTCTCTTCCCCATGGGCTGGAGGGGTTGATGCAATGAAGCTCCAAATGCATACACTTCAACTAGAGCTTAACACCAACTTGGGTGATTTTTTAAGTCTAAGATGTTACAGAATCCTCTATTGGGGCTGTGACTTAATTTTGACCCGCTATTTAACTGGTATCTCAGTAGCAAGCAGTAACTGGGTGGTTCTACGTCTCTCCAACCTCAGAAGACAGTGCATCTTTATTTAAAAGGATCCTGCCATGAAAGGATCACAGAACAGACATTTTTTAACCCATCTACATTTTCACAGACTGCAAAGGGATAGAACACACAGAAAAATATGAGGTGAAGGAGAGGACCACCCTCACCTGATATGCTGTCCTGCCCTGAACTGTTGAGTGTAGCTCATTGTCCTATGTCCACCATGCATGACAAAGAGTTAGAACAACATTTAAAGAAGTAGAAAGTATATCAACCTTGGCAAGAACTGATTAATACCTTTCAAGTAAAATATGCCAATGCTGTGACTCAAAGGCCAGTTTTATGATGCTTAAATAATGTTTTGAAGAAACCTCTTCCACCTTTCTCAGGCAGTTTTAGGATAAAACTCCAGAAACCCCAGTCCAGATTTTGTTCTGAATCTGGTGTGTGTGAGGACAGTTAAAGATTTCGAACACGGCTTCCTGAGTCTTTCTACTGGACCACAACTTCCCATCCTTTCCGACCAAGTACTTGAGTGTAAACTGGTGGTTTTCTGTATTGACCTTGACACTTGCCGTGGCAATGATCCCCTTCGGGTTTGAGTCCTTAGCTCCAGGACCTCTAACTGAGACGTATGAATGCTGGAATGAGAACTCACTACGGCTTTTTGTCCCGCTGGGGAAAAACCGAATCCTAACACCTGTGAACATGACTCTTAAAGTGTGCAGGGAGTACAATGGCTTCTTCAAAACTCCTGTGCACACATGCACGGTTCTGCACACATACAAGTGGAGGTTACCAAAGCACCCAGCCTGAAGTCTCCCCAGAGGTCCTCAGGCCTTGAGCAAGCCATCTGTCCTTAAGAAGGAGATGGGTCAAGGTGGGAATTGCAGAAATGGGCACTGACATCACCGGAAGCTCAAATATACTTGTTTGCTTTGGTTTTTGTTGTTTTGTTTTTTTTACAGAGAAACCCATTGACTGTGTTTACAATTAGTGGGGAACAGGTTTTGTTCACTTCCTCATTTTCAGATGCTCTCAACATCAAGACCATGGGGAAAAGAGGGAAGAGAGACCAAAAGATACCACGAAGAAACTTCGTCATTAGTGAAGACTGGTTGGCATCTGCTACAGACTGGAATAGGCTGGAAGCCTCCAGGTATGGTACAAACTTTCACTGAGGTGTCTCTCTGGTGACTTCTTGATAAAAACAACCATGCATAGTCTTCAGCTGACAAAACATTACTCAAACCATTACAGAGAATCCCTTCAGTAAGGCAGATCTCAGGAAAATATTTTCTCCATTTTAGGGTTCACAAAAGAAAAGTTGCTGAACATATTTTGGTCCATGCTGTTAATCAGCGCTCTGTCAGCACAGGACAGTCTGGGTTTTTCATTTAGAAATTCCTTGTCGAAGTTGCTACAGTCACTTGGAGATTTCTTCAAGAAAAGGAAAAGAAAAAAAAAAAAAAAGATGTTAAACTAATATTCAGATCTTAATTACAATGGTACTGGCCCTATCAGGCTGCTTCCTATGGGCTCAGCTCAACTAGCTGGAAGCAAGCTCAGCTCAGCCAGGCAACCCACAATGCATTTGCTTTCGGCCTTTTCCACAGAGATTAGATACTCCAGCCCAGATGATGCTCAGTAACACATCAAAGTGCAGTGAACTTCTCTCTGAGCTCTTAATACGCAGCAACCAGGGCTAATCACTTGCTTATTACTGTCCCATTGAAGTAGTAATGGGAATAAATATTATATAGGATGCACTGAGCCTGTGATCCATTAATTCTGCCAGGCAGGGATGTTGCAGCTTTGTAACACAGAGGACTGGACCCATCAGTTCAACAACACTTGTGAAGGATTGTAAAATGAAAGTATGATGCACTTGTCACACTAAATTATATTACTGTTATTAACAGGACTTCAGTTGTTTAATTGTACTGTTATTAATAGTCAGGACTATCCTGACTTGGCTGACCACCTGGTTACCTGATCTCTGCTTTTCCTTCTCTACCTTCTGCAGTGCAGTAAAAGAGAATCCCTGCAGAATGGGTTACACTTACATGGTTAAGGGGAGGTGTTTTAAGTGGCATCCAGACCCTTGTTACGGTAACTGAGAAAGTGATGAGCCGTTTATGGTTTCTCAGGTGTGGGCATGCCAGACCTGGGCTTATAGCCATCAGAAAGTACTAGTCATGATGACCAGGTCAGGCAGCCCAGCCAATAGATGTACAAGTTCACAATTATCTTTCCATTGGCCATACAATGAGTGGTAGATCCAAACTGCAGGTGGTTTCAGATGCTTGCATCTGATGTGCACAACATACCAGGCAGCCTGTGAACCATTTAATCTGCATTTGGACATTTAACTAAGAGTCAACACTTACTATTCTAACCGCTCAAGGTCCTCCATCTACTTTTAGACAGAGAGACAACATCTGCAGAGCATCTTTAGAAGATAACCCTGAAAGTTTGAGGGCATTTTTATAGCCTTCACTTGGTGCCTAAAACTGTTAGTTCCAGTGTAAGGCAGACGTTTATCCCCCTTTAAAATGCTGACTACATGAATCTAAACAGGATTTGAGGTCTCTGACATTAAAGACCCAGGTCTGAAGACTTTGGCCAGTGCCCCTAAATAGATGGATTTATAACATTACTGTGGGTCCCGGATTTGGTTTATTGCTAGTATTAAATATTTGTGGAATGAATGATTCAGGAAAGACAGACATGAGATGGGTGGAATTGAAAGAAGATGCATCCTTACCACTCTCGGTTTGAAAGGAGGTTCCATTCTTCTGTCTTCTAAAGCTTCCCAGTTTATTTCCCGGAAAAAGGCGTGCTGGCGGATGTTCCCTCTTGCTCCCAGTCTCCTCTCAGGTTCTCTCACAAAAAGCTAGAATGTTGAAGAAAGAGAAATACCTTAGTCTTTTATCAATAGCAGCATATTCATTAAACAGTCCTACCAGATAGGGTCTCAGACTTTGAACTCAAGCATGGTTGGTGAGAACTGGGGAACCAGTTGGGATTCTTAGCCTAATGTAGCAAAATTGAGAGACCTTGGCCATGTTTCTTCTCTGCAGGCGAGGGAGGACAACTTGCTACAGCACCAACAACATGCGTGTCTGAGCTTGTAAACATGCAACTACACAGATGAAATATCTGGATAGCACTTGTGAGCTTTTATCTGGACAATTTCTTGTTATCAGAAATTTTTTTTATAAACAGAAACGTAATTTTTGAAAATACTAGCCTAGCCCATGTGGGGTTACATCCATCTCCTATACCTTTGGACACTTGGAGTGTCAGTGTTTGACATATAGAAAATAGTCATCTTAGTGCAAATCATCTGGCCTCCTTTACAAACTCAAAGAAGAGATAAAAGACACCCTGGAAGTGTTTGCTTCTCTCCACTGATTAGCTCAGATGCTGACAATCGTCTACTTTCTCCAAAGAATCCCAATTCAGATAGCTTGTGTTTGCTGCACATTGAGGGCTACAAGTCTGGTGGATGACTAATTCTGCTGAAGACAGAGAAAAGACAGAAGTGGGGGCACAGCTTTTCACCATCAGATACATGCAGGTCTAAGCCCACTCTTCAGTTTAGTGTAAACATAGCCTGCATTTTCATAGGGGTTTTTATGGTGGTGCAGGAGCCATTTGGCTTTAGAAGCAGCTGAACTGTTTCAGGGGGATAGATTCAGGAGCAGTAAACACTTCAGAGCTCCTCTCCACATGCGTGAGCAGGATGTAGTGCTGACATATAGCTGTAATGCTGGGTGTGAATATTTTAAAATTATTCTTCACACCTGCAGTAAAGTGTCTGAGGCCTCCAGGCCAGCTGGCCCATAGAGCTCCAGATCCTAGATGCCCCTAAAGTCACTGGAGAGGAACAGTGGCAACACTTGATAGCAGGTGACTGAATACAGCCAGTATGTCCTACTTCAGAGGTAAGGGCAAATTATCAAAAGCACCTCAGGTCATCTCAGAATGGACTTGGGTTACATATGGTAGAAGTTTCTTCCTACTCTATCTGGCCAACAGTGACCACCCAATAGATACATACAATAAAAACCTACAATAAAAGTAGCAGCAAAAGAATCTGATGGATGGACCATTGAAAGCCTGTTAGAAAAAAAAACAAACCAGGCATTGGATTTTGATGAACACTGCAGGCAAAGCCTCATCAAAACTGAAGTGTCCTATGGACAACTGATTACACAGCAGTGCAGATTCCATAGGTTAAATTCTGTGCTGATAACACAGGCGCTAAGCAGGGTGGAATACATAATTATCCAGAGTCAGTGGAGATGAGAATAGCCCAGAGTGAAAGAGAAAATGTTTTTGTTTTTTTTTTTTCCTAAGCAAGGAAGTTTATTGATTGGTAGGAAGATGAATACTATCTCTAATTCCGACAGAAGTAAAGGTTCTTTGTGAAGAAAGATGGCAGTGTATGTCCCAGAAATAGACACTGAAAACCTCAACCTGCTATGGTATGTCTGCCTGAATGACTGCTTTTGATTGTAGCCATTATTGTCATTTTATAGTGATACCTGAACATCTGAGCCCTGCTACTCGCAACATAGATGCTAAAACAATCTCCTGTTCTCCATCCTCTTTTTTTTTGTAGTGGAATGCTGTATATTGGCCTGTTGCTTTGTAAATGCAGAATTCAAGGTAGGGACTCTAGGTCAAATATGACTAAAATTTCAGGAAGAACAAGTTATCTCACATCCCCTGAGCCATTATAAGCCTCTGAACCTGCTCTCTTCACCATGTTGCATCTTGAATTAAAATGCCTTAGCTTAGATCATGTTCAATGTCAGTCCGAAGCCCAACCGAGGGGAGGTTGCTTATTAGATTAGTTGTGGCTTCATTGCATTTTTATCTTGCAACTCTAGAATAATTTGCATCCCAAGCCAGAAAGGTTACAAAGCCAAATGGCAGGGGGTTGAGAAGGAGGCAATGAAAAAAATCGGTGTATTAATGGAAGGGAACCTAAAACATGAGGATGATGCCCATTAGAGGGAAACTGAAGAGTTCAAAAAGGACACTATGCATTGCTAGGTAGGAGATTTAAATGGCCAAAAATCCAGATGAAATGGTGCTACCAGCTTGAGCAACTCCACTACTCCAGGACACAGCTCAGGCTTTGTTTTCCTGCTTTTTAGCTCAGTGCAAAGATGCAAAATATTCTCTTCTGAAAATCAAGCTGAACACCAAAGCAATCTACCCTAGAGGTACTCATATCTCTGAGGCACAAAAACTGTTTCAAAGACGTAATTATCAAGGTAGTCACTGTAAAGCTTAGTTTGAAGCCTGGCAGAATATCTTTTCTAGGAATTAACATGCCTTGCACCTCAGGGGTTGATCTGCAAAGAAATAAATCTCTGCTGGTATCTGATACCCTGTGATCCTAATTATTGGATGTGAGGAGCCATCATCACAACTCAGCAGAAAGAAGACACAAAGATGGTCTTATGACTTAGGTCAGGTGTGCTTTGAGGTCCACAGACAAGAAAGTGACTGTCTCTGGTCCTATCACACTAAATTTGTTTCTCTGAACAACAGCAGAAGATGGATGAATCAAAGATGACAGTTCTGGCAAAAAGACATTTGTTCAATGTGTGGGTTCTTCTTACCTTCACCAAAATGTCCTTTGCATCCTTGTCAAGCCAGCGAGGGTAGAATGGGTTATCCATACGGATAGACTGGAATAGCTCCTCTTCATCTTGGCCATGGAAAGGAGATTGGCCAATAAGCATCTCATACAGGAGGACACCGAAGGACCACCAGTCAACAGAGGTGTTGTACTTCTGTCCCAGCAATATCTGCCCAAAGAGAGGAGTGGCAAAGACACAGAATCAATCATAGAATCATAGAATGGTTTGGGTTGGAAGGGACCTTACAGATTATCTAGTTCCAAACCCCCTGTCACGGGACACCTCCCACTAGACCAGGTTGCTCAAAGCCCCATCCAACCTGGGCTCGAACACTTCCAGGGATGGGGCATCCACAGCTTTCTGGACATCCTGTGACAGTGTCTCATCACCCTTACAGTAAAGAAATTCTTCTTAATATCTAATCTAAATCTAAGAAAAATGCAAAACATCTGACGTGAGTATTTCAACTTCAGAAGGGTGGCCAGACCCTGACCTTTCAGCAGCTGCTTTGCACTGAGTGGGATAGCAGAGGTGCTTCTCCCTGCCTGCAGCATGAGCCAGAGCATCTGCCAGTGGTGCAGAGGTTGTGGTTCAAGGAGCTCCAAGTCACAGCCACACCTGGGTGCCAAAGCAGTCCTTCACACTACAGATAACAGGTTGCATGTAACTGTAAAGTTACTTGAACAACCTGAACAAATCCTTGCCTACCAGAGAGACGTCAAATGCAAAAAAGTGAGGCACGTCATCTTTTGCGTGCTCTCCAAGTTATTCCAAGAGTTCTAATCAGGCTTGTGAAATCCAAGAAGACAAATGGGTAAGTATTAGCATTTTGGGACTGATTTAACACCTAAAAGCTGTATTTTCAAATGACAAGTGTGTCAGTGTAAGGGTACTTTAGGACTATCAGTCAGTAGAAATGGTGTGAATCTCTCCCAGCAAAACCTGCCCCAGGAAAAACATGAGGAAACAGTTGCTGATCTGTCCTCTTGAGATCAATTGAGTTACAGGGAGAGGAATGTGAATTTGTCCTCAGTCATCCCACTGGTTTGTGCCTTTCTGTGTCAGCTATGAAGTGAAAGCTACGTTCAGTGACCCCATGGGGTGAGTTGGAGTAACAACTTTCCCTAAGAAGGGATGTGGCATGTTCTTCCCCTGCAAACTCGGCCAGACACAACCAAGTTCTCAAACTTCCCTTCTGAGGAAGCAAAATTCATCTCACCTGCCTTTAGATATCTGCTACGGAGATACCTAGACCTAAAGCACTTATCACTGACTCCTTTTATAGTCAAGGAAGAGAATGACTCCAACGTTCTGTGAAATATTTACGTGCTATAAAATACAACCTCCTATTTGTCTCCTTTGGTTACCAGGGAGCCTAGACAACTTGCTCATCTGTAGATATTTACATTGCAGATGTCAAAAGGTACATGTGATGACAGTGGTGTCCAGGATTGTTACCGGGATTTCAGAGCTGGAGAGGGAAATAGTTCATTTTAAGGCACAATCTTTACTCTTGAGCCAGCAGCTTGGTTGCAATGTGATCCCCTATACTATAGCTGTGGTGTGGTTATCAGTGACAAGCCCTGGAGACGGCTTAATACCAGTGAAAACAACTATCCAGGTCAGTACATATGAAACTGCTGATCACTGGAAAATTACTATTTAGAGAGGTGATCTTTACTGCTGGCTCTGAGGTACAGTGGAAGTGGGTGAGTAATTTCTTGACTGTTTTCATACCTTGCCTTCATTGCTTCCAAACTGCCACCTGGGCTCAGATTCACCTTATTGCTTTAACGTCACATGTCTGATTAATTTAGTCACCCAGAGTCTCTATAGTCAATGGAAGGAAAACAGTGACTTAACCAACTTGCACACCTAAGATAGGAAGGGATGACTTGTCTTCTGGGATGTTTGTCCTTCTACAGTACTATAGAGTGCTATCTAATGCTTCATTTTCTCACATTAGGTGAGAAGTCTCCCCCTCTGATGTACCTGTGGCATCCAGCAAATCAGGACCTTAATATCAGAAGTCTAAACCCAAGATGATGTAGAGGGCTCATGACGAACACATCTGTCTCCAAAAAAACCAACAGAGGAGATGCAAAAAGGACAAAAAAGATACTTGAATATAAGATATAATATTATGTATTTCATTCAAAGTCAAAACAAAGACTTGCTAATGTATTTCACAGACTTATAGAATCATAGAATTATTTAGGTTGGAAAAGACCTTTAAAATCATTATAGTCCAACCATTAACCCAGCACTGCCAAGTCCACCACTAAACCATGTGCCTCATCTACATGTCTTTTAAATCCCTGCAGGGATGGGGACTCCACCACTGCCCTGGGCAGACTGTTCCAATGCTTACTTCTAGATCACTTATAAACAAAATCATCCCAACTTCTCCTTCTGAAAAGACAAATTATCTCATGCCAACCTCATGAAGTTCATTAAGACTAAGTGCAAGGCCCTGCACCTGGGTTAGGGCAATCCCAAGCATGCCTACAGGATGGACGGAGTATGGATTGAGGAAGAAGACTTGGGGGGTGCTGGCTGATGAAAAGCTCAACATGAGCCAACAATATGTGAGTGAAAAAAACCTGTACCCTGGGCTGCATTAGAAGAAGTGTGACCAGCAGGTCAAGGGAGGTGGTTCTTCCCCTCTGCTCTTCTCCGGTGAGACCCCACCTGGAACTCTGCATCCAGCTCTGGAGCCCCCAGCACAAGAATGACATGGATCTGTTGGAGCTGGTCCAGAGGAGGCCATGAAGATGATCAGAGGGCTGGAATACCTGTCTTATAAGGACAGACTGAGAAAGTTGGGTTTGTTCAGCCTGGAGAAGAGAAGACTCCAGGGATACCTCACATTCTGGCTTTACAGTTTCTGAAGGGGGCCTACAAAAAAGCTGGGCAGGGACTTTTTACAAGGGCTTGTAATGATAGAACAAGGGGTGATGATTTCAAACTGGAAGAGGGTAGATTATGATTAGAAATTAGGAAGAATTTCTTGGCTCTGAGGGTGGTGAGACACTGGAACAAGTTGCCCAGGGAAGCTGTGGATGCTCCATCACTGGATGTGTTCAGGACCAGGCTGGATGGAGCTTTGAGCAACCTGCTCTAGTGGGAGATGTCCCTGCCCATGACAGGGGGGTTGGAACTAGATGATCTTTAAGGTCCCTTCCAACTGAAACCATTCTATGATTATTTTTTAGAAGGTTTACCTTTTAAAGTATAAAAGGTCTAGGAAATGTTTTATGGCAGTCAAAGAAGAGATTTATTAGCTTTACAATTCTCTGGGAAAAAAATAAATCAACTCAGCAATTTCATTTCAGGTTAAGTACTTTTTTTTTGTCAAATATTTTTTGAAATAAAAAAATTGCTTGTCTACTGACCCATAACTCCTTTATTTGCACGACTGTAGCCAAGGTGCTGGGTCTGTAACAAATTACAGAGCCAGCAGCTCCATTGAAATACTGACAAAAAGTCCAGTACTCCTGCCTCTGGCAGGAGAGATGATCCATGAACTCTAGCAGTGCTTTCAATTTAGAGGTAAAATGTTTTATATGCACTCGTTGAATCTCTAAAATAAATGATGGTGCAGAAATAAAACTCTGAGCTATTTTAGTCTTTCTCTTTTCTATGAAGTAAAATCACAGATAATGGATTATCACTTGGCTTTCTTCTTTTTAGGACACAAAGTAGTTCTTCTTTTTATTATTTTTTAAATAAAAGCGTACTGAAGTGGAATAACAGACAATTGCAGCTTGATTGCAGAGCACACTTAACACTTGCTCTTAGGTAATACAAATGCAATTGATTTGAAGAGACCAGCCCTTGTGTCAGCAGTGGCATAACCTAGACCAGAATCAAGCCCATGGTGCACAGTAAAAAGATCAATGAATTATAGTGGAGGGGGAAAAAAAACTCAGAAGCTTTAAAAGCTATTTGGAAAGTACCAATATCCATCATGAAAAGACTAAAATCAGGAAATGGGATCTTGAAAGGTGAATAAATGGATTTCAGAGTGATGTCGGACATGATGCATGGATGACTTTCAGGTTCTTCTCTGAGCTGAAAAATGGCCTTTTTGGCCCCAATTTGCCACCTAATTAGTCAAAGCCTCTTCATAGCAAGAACTAGCATTGTGTCACCAGGTTAAGGGAATTTTTTCCTTTCTGGAGGGATCTAGTCCAAACCATCTAAATTTACTAGGGAAACAAACAAACAAATAAATAAATAAAGTTTGTGTCTGGGAAAAAAAAAAAACCAGAAAGAAATAAGGGAAAGATCAAAGGGTGTTGCTGTGGCCAAGCTGGAGTCTGGTGTCTATGACCAGTCAGATTTACTGCATGGGTACATGGAGGCCAGGATCAGCTTTTCTCTACCAAGTATCAGCAGATATCAGCTGCAGAAGGAGAAGAGGAACTGTTGGTATGTTTTTGCATGGAGGTGATGTGCACGTGTATAGTTCCATGCAAGCCCCAGCCTTCCTGATTCAAAGGGGACAGAGCAGGACCTTAACACAAGCTCTGCCTCACCCTTGTTAGCTCAAGCACATCC
The DNA here is from genome assembly GCA_025331215.1 of Actenoides lindsayi. Taxonomy (NCBI): domain Eukaryota; kingdom Metazoa; phylum Chordata; class Aves; order Coraciiformes; family Alcedinidae; genus Actenoides; species Actenoides lindsayi. The sequence goes on from WTSP01002026.1 coordinate 31,867, forward strand.
TGGCCCTGATGCAACTCCATCATCTCTAGATGGAGCTTTAGAGACTCCTTCACCAGGAAGCAACTTTTGGAAGCATGTCCTCCAGGGATGGATTCATGCAGTGACATCAGATGCTCTGGCACCATGCACAGCCAAAGCAGAGAAGCAGATAGTCCAGAGCCCAGAGTTAGCAGGTGGGGTCCCAGCTGTCCTCCAGACAGTAACACCTCTCCCCTGACTGCTGACATTTAGAGGGGAAAAATCAGGATGCATGGCCACCAGCATGCTTAAATTTCCAAGCATCTCCATCCCTTTTACGAGCAGCTATTGGTTGTTTTTTATCTAGACAGACCTGTGCTCAGTTTTAAGTTTATGCCTCTGACAGCAGAGCCTCTTCAGAGCATATAGTGCCTTATTCAGCTCTGGGAGGGTGCTTGTGATGCAGGCTGTGTTTTGCAGTCAGCTGAGAACCCATCTGAGGAAGAGAGAAGTTGAAGCCTCTGGGTGCCATCCCTATTCAAGCATTCGAGAATATCCCAGAGGAAAGTGAACCCCAATCTCTGCTTTATCGTGGACTCAGCCTCTCTTCTCTAAGAGGTGGTTAATCAATAAGTAGGAGGGAGAATCAGCTCCTGTGGGCATTTTGTCCCACCCTTCTCTATTTTCTAAGTTATGATGAACACCATGCCTTAGAAGTGCCCATAGCTCTCTACCAGCTATCAAGAAGGCTGCATACCAATGAAAGCTTACTGTTAGCCAATTAGGGAACATGATTCCCATTCTTCATGATGTTTATGTCCCTGAATTGTAGGACCTACCTCTTGGAGCTTCTTCTGCCACGGTCAAGACTGGATTTCCATTAAGAATTCTGTTTCTTGGTTCAGCCAAGCACCACTTGCTTCCCAGGCTCATTTGCATAAAAAATGAATTAGCCACAAAAATATGCAATGCCAGAGAACAACACAGACTCCAAGTCAAACTGAAATCCAGTTTCTAGCCTAGAACTGCTCAAAGGCCTATTATTTCTCTTTGCACCGTATACCACTGACTGACAATCATGTCTTAAGACATGTTCTCTGTCCCACAGCAGCTTACTGACCTCCCCACACTTACCTCAGGAGCAATATAGTCAGGAGTCCCACAGAAAGTACTTGTCTTTGCATCTCCAAACATGTTCTCCTTGCACATCCCAAAGTCCGCAATTTTGATGTGCCCCTCATTGTCCAAGAGGACATTGTCTAGCTTCAGGTCTCTGTGGTGGAAGAGAAGGAAACCCCTCCTATGAAGCATTACAGAGCCACACAAGTTACTTTAGCAGGTTACACTTACTAACTTGTTATCTGCCTCTACGTACTGCCTATGTTTTGTAAGTACAAAGGAAGGCTGAGGGCCAAGTGAGGAGCTGCTCTCTGGGACTTCAATATCCCTCCTCTTCATTCCTCCTGTTCCAGCATTGATTCATTTGCTGGAGAAGCCTTTACCCAAGACATCTTTTAGCAGGACCTGTTGCGATAGGACAAGGGGTGATGGTTTTAAACTACAAGAGGGGAGATTCAGATTAGATACAATGAAGAAACTTTTTACACTGAGTGTGGTGAGACCCTGGCCCAAGTTGCCGAGAGAGGTGGTTGATGCCCTATCCCTGGAAACATTCCAGGTGAGGTTGACTGGGGCTCTGAGCAACCTGATCTGGTTGAAGATGTCCCTGCTCAGTGCAGGGTGGTGTGGGGAGATGGACGAGATGACCTTTTAGAGTCCCTTCCAACCCAAAACGCTCTATGATCTTCTAAAAGCTACCTCCTTTGAGGATGCAGAATAGTGAAACTAAAAAGGGCTTTGTTCCCGATGGTGCTTCTGTCTTAAGACAGCCTGGAGAAGGTAAGCAAGAAAGGATCAGCTAATGCTCACTTTCTTCTTCCTTGGGAGTCTCTGTACTGTGTCTGAAGCTGCTTTCAGATCTTCCTCACAGTGTTGGAAATGGTAAGAACCTGCAAGCCCTGCATGGCTTGCAGAGCTGGAGAATAATCCCAGACATCAGCAGAACACCCACCACCTCTTCACTGCTGGGCTGCACTATCAGATTTACAGTGATTTACAAAGCCCTTCACACGTAACTGCCAAGCTGTTGTCAGAAGCTTCAGGCTCTGACCTACTGTGGGAAGCAAAGAGCCCAGAGAGAGACAAAAAAGAAAGAAATGCACAGAGAAAGAAATAATAGCAAGTGAGCTGATGAATCATGGCCATTGACAGAGAACAAAGAGGTCCCCATGTGGGAACAGCCTCTAAAAGGAGAGAAAAGCATGTAAAGAAAAAACAGCAGAAAGAAAGGAAGGCTGGCATGGCTCCCATGTCAGATTTTTTTACATCTTACCTAAAAGTTTTATTTTTCATTGAAATAACGACTGAGAGAGATGGCTGGATCAGTGATGCTGCACACCACTTGGGATGCAGGTAGAATTTGGGTTTCCTGGTCTCAGAGCACCCATGTTCAAGCACTGCCTGCTCTCTGCTATCAGTCATTGCTCCTTAGGGCTCCCAAAGCACCCAGACGCAACATTTGCTTGTGCCCACTGCTGAGGATACAATTGGTCTTGTCCAACCTCTGCTGATTCACAGCCTACCCACATTGTTCTCATCTCAGGCAAGAGCCTTAACTATGAGGCTGCTATATAGCTACTTTCCCAGTGACAACTGTTTTACAATGTGGGGTTTTTAATGAAATTGCTTTTACTCCTTCCAAGAAGGCGATTTCTAATGCATGATACTCCTGAGACGATCACCTTCAATTACCTCCCTCTGTGCAAAGCTCCTCTTCTCACTTCAGCCAGATCCCAGTCAGGGTGGGGGATTTTGTAGTGTCTACACACTAAATTATTGCCACGGGACAATTGTTCCTTGCTGCTAGAATATGGCCCAAGAAAAAGTGGGAGTCATCAATCACAAAGAAATATAGAGACAACTTAGACATTTGCCTTCCAAGTGGCAGACACTCATGTTGTCACAATTTCCAGCTGGAATGACTTATTTTAGTTACACCATTGAGATCAATCTCTGGCTGCCAGCACTGCTTTTATTCATCTGGTAGGTCGAAGGAAAACAAAAAACCCATCACCTACAGTCCGCTTTCATTATTTTGATGAGTCTCAAACTCATTGGCTCCAGGGATCGGAGTTTCTGCCAAAAACACTTCAGCTCATTCATTAAAATTTAAGGCAACATTTCCAAACACGGGTGCATGAGACAGAACAGCTGGATACATTATTCTGACTACATCACAAGTCATATCGTTTCAAAAATGAGTTCTCTTCACTTTCCTAAGTGCTTAGTTAGCTCTGACTGAGATACTCGATGGCTGCGAATTCTCAACCGACCTCGTTGTCATTGCCTTCAATAAAAAAAAGCAAAAAGAGTGGGATTGGTTAAAACTTTTTCTCTCAAAGCTCGATATCCACACTGGCTCCTGGGAATAAGTTGTTTCTTCCTATCACCGTGCTACCTCATGTCTCGCTATCCCAAGTTGCCCACATTTCCCAAGGAATCAGACTCTAAACATCTCTCTCCTTTCATGAGAAAACAAGTCCCAAACCCTGACGCACCAGCGGTGTAGCAATTCCAAGTAAAAATGTGAATTCTAAGTAAAAATGTCAGCATTAGTGGTCCTGACACAAACCCACCATGTCCCGTAGAGATTGTAAACCAGCTTTTTTGAGAAATTGGAGTAAAAATGACAGACATGGCTAAGTGATTTTGGAACTTGAGAAGATGTTTCCTTTCAGTCATCCAAACCAATAATTAGAGTCAGAAACTTTCTGAGATCAACCCCAGAGATCATCTTGGTTTAATGCTATTGATATTGATCTCATGTTTACACAATCACCATCAGTGGTCAATAAAGACTATAAATGGCTCCATGTGAGTACTAGTAATGAATAATAAGGTGAGTCAACGTGAATCAAAGCTTGTGTTTTAATGGGAGGGAAGATTGTAAACAAGCCATTCACTTTTAGCGTTTGTTCTAATGTTCACGCTACGTCACAAACACTGAAATAAGCTCATTTTGGTTCCAGCAAACATCATTTCTTTAGTGAGCTTTCTCATTTCTTTGTGACAAGCTATATGCTTCCTGCTTTTGCAGAAAGCTGTGAAGTAGTAACTAACTCCTACCATGAAAATGAACTGGACTAGAGTTCCCCAGTAATCCAGTGCTATAGAAAAGCAGACTATAGCCTAATTTCTGCAGCTCTTCTTCCTCCTGTTTTGTCTCTGTCCTTTTATATAGGTCTGATACTTGTGTATTAGATCAAAGTATCCGGGCATAGCTTTGAATCTCCTAGTGAAGTAAAGCAGAAGCTGGAATGGGCAATTTTGTAGTAGGGTGACTTCTCCTCCTTGGGATTTGATAGGTTAATGCCAGGTTGGATGGGGCTTTGAGCAACCTGATCTAGTGAAAGGTGTCCCTGCCCATGGCAGTGGGGTTGGAACGAGGTGATCCTTAAGGTCCCTTCCAACCCAAACCATTCTATGATGATGGACTAAGATCATACCAGTAAATCTGGGAAAGGACTCTTCTGTCCGAGTGCAGCTGCCTGCAGTGTACCACCTAGTCCCCACCAGCTCCCTGTAGAGCCTGATGGTAGAAATGGGCACTTCTCATACACACTCTAACACAGGTTTGATGAACCTTAAAAAAGCCCTCTCCTTACTACAAGAAGAGCTTCATCAGCTAACTCAGATTCATGATGGTAGGTGAGATGAATCCCATCTCCCCATGGAACTCTGTACAGCAGACCTGTTAATAGCCCAAAAATGAAGGTGTGACACTGTCTCCCTGCTGTTATTACTTCAGTTGAGCCTGTCACCACTGTTCCAGGTTAACCAGCACAGTAGATATACCAAGTTTCTCATGGCCATCTTGACCTCACACATCTTCATAAATGGAAAGCTTAAACTGGGTGCCTATGTTGGGTGCTATATGAATGACTCAGCGTAAATGCATCAAGGGGCTTGTTATAATGCTACCTGAAATAGGACTGGATTCTCAAAAAGGGCTCAAAACTGCCTTTTCTACACTATCTCCTCAAAATAAAACAGCCAGGCTCTGGAAAAACAAAATCTGCATAGAAATGCAACACTAGTAAGTACATGCAAGCAACAGCCTCTCAGTTACCATTGGCACCTGCAGGAAAGCAGAAAAGGTTTAGCAAATTAGACACTTAAGCGTAAAATTACCTGTATATTATGCCCTTGGAATGGAGGAACTGGAGCCCGCATATGATTTCAGCAGCATAAAACCTGAGGGACAGAAGGCACAAGTTAGAACAGATGCTTCCCCAATGGACTCTTTCAGCAAGACCCATAAAGGTGGAAACTTTGCCTCAACAGAGACAAAGGCTTGGAGTATCTCCAGAGGGCTGGGGGCAACTGGGTTTTACAGGTAACTGATGGATGATGTGAGATTCCCAAAAGCATGGACATATCTAGCAGCCCAGCTCCCACTGGAACCACTTTGCGTAATGGGAGGGATTTGGAGCCTACTCCAGGGATTTGGAAACCACACTGCATGGCTAGCTGCATGGTTTTTTTTATATGCAGCTGACTCTGAGGACGTGTCCTCACTGCTCAAGGATGTCTCCAGATCAGCTGTGGAGCTAAAAAACACCACAGAGCTCCCACTGCCTAACCTGCCTCACCTCAAGATACAGTCCCTGTCACAAAGGCAGACTGGGTCATGCCTGCATATCTCCCTTATTTAGATATTCAAAGTAAATCAATGAGTTAGAGTGATGCAGCAAACTGCAAATGGCAAATAGAAAACCTTAAAAGAGCAGCTATGATTTACCATGTTCAGTAGCTGCTGCACAAACAGTGGAGTGGTCCTAGCAATGGGACAGGCAGGTGGGCTCCTGGGCTTGGGGACCACAGACAATCTCCTCGGCTTGCCAAACAGAACTTTTCACTGCTCAGGTTTATGACCTGCTTTTGAAATTTTATCCAGCATGTGAACCGTCTACCAGCATGGTGGCCTTCCTCTGGAGTCCTTTTGAGTTTGAGATCTTTGTTCTCAACACATGTCTGTTTAAAGGACAATATCACATCCCAGTGCAAAGAGGCAGCATAAGGCTGAAGCACCATTGCAGAATGAAAGTGCTCTCCCAGAATGGAATGTGACCACAGGACCACATGCTCCTCGAGTGTTGTGCAGCTCTATGCCCTCAGTCTTCAATGCATTGGCCCTTAATTCTGAATATTCAAAGGCTTTTGAAAAAGTCATGAAATTAAACACTGATTTAAATGAGGCTGAGCTTTTTTATTTTTTTTTTTTAATTATGAAATAGAATTTAATTCCTATAGTGGTTTCAATATTGACTTTCCAAATACTTTTTGCTTGCAGAAGGATTAAGATCACGTTTCATTTATTCTAATTCTTCTATTTACTTTAATCAAAGCTAAATAAATTTTTAATTCTCTGTTGGTGTATTAATTTTTTGTTTAAATTTATCTTTTGCACTTTTGATAGGTTTTATCTCTTTCCCCTCTGCCTTGAGCCTTTGAAGGGGAAAAAGGAAAATCCCATTACTTCTAACAAACAACAGTTTCACCTCTGATCACTGGACCGGGAACCTCAGTTTAAGCAGGTCCTGCAGCAGCTTGGCTACAGGCCACCCAGTGTTGTAAAGAACAAGATATTTGATTCCACAGATGTCTGAAAATACACCTGTGGGATTTCTTTGATGGTGGTAAATTTGGGGTGGAAGTTGGGCCCATGGTGTCATTACTGGGGCTGAACAAGAACTCAGTGAGTGCAACAAAGGAGCAATCCCAGGGCTGCTGTAATTCACATCAGACACCCATACAATCATAGAACTGTCAGGGTTAGAAGGGACCTTAAAGATCACCTTGTTCCAAACCCCCTGCCATAGGATCCAGGTTGCTCACAGCCCCATCCAGCTTGGCCTTAAAAAATTCCAGCAATGGGGCTTCCACCACCTCTCTGGGCAACCTGTTCCAGTGTCTCACCACTCTCATGGTAAAGAACTTCTTCCTAATGTCTATACTGAATCTACCCACCTCTAGTTCTGATCCATTCCCTCTAGTCCTACCACTACCCGACATCATAAAAAGTCCCTCCCTAGCTTTCTTGTAGCCCCTTTCAGATACTGGAAGGCCACAATAAGGTCTCCTCAGAGCCTTCTCTTTTCCAGACTGAACAACCCCAACTCTCTCAGTCTGTCCTCATAGGAGAGGTGCTCCAGCCCTCCGATCATACTCGTGGCCCTTCTTTGGACATGTTCCAGCACGTCCATATCTATCCTGTAACAGGGACTCCAGAACTGGATGCAGTACTCCAGGTGAGGTCTCACGAGAGTGGAGTAGAGGGGGAAAATCACCTCCCTCGACCTGCTGGCCACACTTCTCTTGATGCAGCCCAAGATATGATTGGCCTTCCAGTCTGCAAGTGTACACTGAGGTTGCTTTAAAATAGGTTGCTTTAAGATGGCCCTTGTCCATGGGCCATGTAAATAAGATCTTAGGCAGAGGTAAGGTCTCAGCTGGACTGAATGGTCCCTCTGGAGCCTCTGCCTGAGGGACTGCAGACTCAGGAAGGGATTAATGCAGCAAGCAGGGCAGCCTGAGGGACAGCATCTATGCAGCTCAGCTCTTGGCTCTGAACAAATGTTTGTGGGACTGTGATGAGGTTAAGCATAAAATAGGGGATCCAGGTCACGGGCAGAAGGAAGTCCCTGGTTTGCAGGCTAAAGGAGAAGCCAGCGGGCAGATGCAATGCTGACGAGGTCATAGCAGCATCTGTAATGCTTCAGATAGAAATAGCTTCCCTGGTTGACCAAGAATGCAAAGCAAAGTCATGTCTGACTGGAAACAGCTCTGTGGATGGGCTCTAAAAAGCCTTCTGTGGAAGGGGAAGAGAACAGGGAGGAAGTGACTTGCTCTGAGTTCATTGTGGAGTCGGGGTGATGACCTGCATGTCCGTTTTGTTCACTTTGGAGAGAGCTCAGAGAGTGATTCTGCTTCCAGCACAAGCATTATCCCCACTTTTCAGCTGGGTAAGATGCAGAAAGGTCTAACGATTTGCCCAAGGTTTCTTCTATAGGACAGTAGCTGCAGAGCTTGGAATAAAATCAAGATCCCTGGTGTCTGCAGCTGCTGCCTTTGCTTTCACCATGTGTGTGACCTGCAATCCAGAAGGTAATAATAGTATCTTACGTTGCTCTGGGAAGGTCGAACTTATGACAACTCTGGATATGGAACATCAGATCTCCTCCATTGAGGTATTCCATCACAAAAAAAAGGTTTTCCTAGGGAATGAGATAAAATGGCAGTAAGGGCTGGGGAAAGGCAAGATAAAAGCAGAAAAAAAACCCCGAAACACCCAGAAAGCACTCAAAAAGAGGAAGGAAAAGATTACAGTGTGGGATTTGGAAAGAAAGCAGTTTCTTTTTTTTCAGATTCCTCATTTTCCTCCTTGTTCTCTAAGCCCATACTCACCCTCCCTGCTCCGATTTGTATAAACAGCATTAGGAAACATTGCAAATCCATTTATTAACCAGCTGGTGCCATTGAGTTTTACCAACAGACCTCAAAGCTCACTAGAAGGGGATGAGTAAATCTAGACTGCCTGTATAACAGAGTGATGGAGGGACTAGCTTCCTGGGGGACCAGTGGAAGACACAGAAGTAAATCCCAGGTCTCCACTGGTCCCCAGCCCAGTGCATTATCCATCCAATGGAGTGATCTCAAGCTGGTGTTACTTCCATTCCTGCACATCTTTTGTGGAGGTACATGGGTCTGACCTTTCCAAGTTATCAGAGACACTGGCTAGATGCTGTGACCTGTTTTAAGCACACGCTTGATTTTAAGCCTGGCAGCTGCTCTATTAAATAAGGCAGGATGCAACTTGCTAGTGGGAAGATTCTTGAATTAATGACGTTTCTGGATGCCCATTCAGTGCTTGCATGGAAGAGAAGACTGGAAAAAGATCCAGCCCGTGCCTCCAGTTGCATGCAACCATCAGCTCTTCTACTGTGGCAGTGGAAAAACTCTTCTCTTGGTTCATAGGAAGGATGGGGGGGAATTGAACTGAGGAGGGGGTATTTAATAAAAAGCAGAACAGATCATCATTTCCAATCCTCAGTGTATACCACATTGATCCCCTTTCTGCTCCATGACCCAAAAGCTCACCAACAGGCCCCTCCAGAAGCTGATTCAGACTAATCTGTTCCACACTGAATTAACACGTAAAAAGCAGAAGGGGTGACTTTTTCTGGAATAAGAGAATCTGTGCAATGAGTTCTGCTCCCAGTTTGAACTTCTGTTTCAAGAATCTCCACTTTTGTGGATAAATGCATGGATAAAATAGAATGTATGCAGGTTTTTGTTTGTTTGTTTATTTCTCAAAAGCCTCTCTCTGTTCTGTATGCATCTGAAGTTAGTAATCTCCAGGCAGTGTTAAAGTTTATTAATATCTTCCCTCTGTTGCCTATTGCCCATTACCTTTTTTTTTTTTTTTTTAAATACAAGTTCTTGTCACTTATATTTTTAACACTTAAAGAAAGATTTTTAACCCTAAGACCTAATGTAAGCATCTCTGGCAGCAAGCCAAGATCTGGCTATTTTATCAAACAACAGTTTGTCCCTTTCAAATGACAGCTGCTTGCTCTAATTTGTGCAATTTCTTCAGCCAGATCCTTTTAATTACAGTATTTTTATTTAAATGGACGTCTGGCTGGAAACCCCTCCTGTCATGCAACAAGTGTGGGGCCAGATCTGGCCTCTCAGGGGAAGAATACATACTTTGTTAATAAGCCAAGTGAGTGCAGCTTTTTAGTTTGAAGGTCTTGCATCTGTAGAGGTCTGTGCCCATAAGTCAGTTTAAGGCAACTAAGAAAGCCAAATGGAGATGGGCAGTTTAGTACAGAAATTCATAAATCGTGGAAGTAATGTGAGCTCAGAAGTCCTTTCAAGAAAACTCTTGAACAGATGCTCTTTGTGAGGTGATGAGGTTTAACCAACAGACCAGCAAACACATGTATCGCACTGGGACAGAAGAAACCTTGTGGGTCTTCAAATGGGCCAGATTCAGCTTCAATGGACTGGGAAGGAGAAAACCTCTCATTTCCCTGGAAAGTCCACTGATTTTGGCTACACCTTACCCCACATCTTTAATCGCATCTTGAAGTTGATGTTTATTCAGTGGAACAAGCAGTTGTGCTCTGCTTGCTCATGGATTTGAGCAACCACCTGATGCACCTATTTAATTGAACTAGGGACTCTAACTTGAAACTTGGGACTTTGACAGCAGCATTCTACCATCTGAGGAAAGAAAAGGTGGACAACCTCTCACATTAATCAACATTCAAAGATCATTATAAATGAATGTTGCGGCTCAACTGTCTAAAGCTATGAAGCCGAAGACTACAAACTTGACTTAGGCATTGTTAATACTGAAGTTCATGGTCTACCAGGTGCTATAGAGTGGTACATAAACACTACTGAAAAGAAAGATGGCATCACTTTGACTCTCCTGCTTTGAGACTTGGAAGTTCCCCTTGCTTTTTACAAAGGTCAGTTGTCTGGAACAGCCCATGGAGAGAAATTGCTTGAATGTCATTATGAGTATCAAGATAGACTCAAGCAGTGCAAGCTGCAACAAATTACTGGAGACAGCTTCCTGTCATCTACAGAGCTGTAGAATTCATTAAAAATGGGAAGTGGCAAGCCACCAAAAATTCAACAGTGTGCTAGAGGTTAAAGGGTTAGAGCAGCACGAAGGATGTTTTTTCACACAGGCTCCAACCTACACTTCCCCTTGTCCTTATAAAGTTATCTGACGGCTCCTGTCTTCTACTGCCAGGCTTTGAAGTCTGTCAGCACCTGAAGCAGGCAAGTGTAGGTCAAGTGGATATTTCTCAAGATGTGGCAGCTGGGATGGCATGGCTTTGCCATGCAATGGCAATGACATCCCCTGCAATAAGTCTAGCAAACAGAGAGGAATGCTCTTCCTCAGTGCTGAGACCTCCACAGCTCTGAAGGAGACTTGGGAATAGCCCCTCACCTCCACCCTACCTGTCTGCTTTTCAGACAGATGACTTGCTGACCACCCGAAAGAGCATACTCAAGTAGCAAATGCTCAAGCCAAACTTCTGGTTGTGGGTCCAGACTCATACGACAGAATAGAACAAGTCTGGTCTCATGGCAGAGTTTGGGGCCACCTTTTACAATCAAATTGCTCAAGGAGGACTGTAAAGGCATTTCCTGTACTCAGCAATGGATACTTCCCCAGGAGAGCTGGCACTTGTTGTCATCGAGGACATCCGTGTATCAGCCATTCCCTACTTTTATATCATCTTCCAGGTGCCTTCTGTATTGCAAGAGAGGGAACATCACAAACCCCTCTGTGGGAGGACAAAGTGCTGCTCCTACAGCAGATAGAACCATACAACATGACGTTGTACAACAGTTAGACACGTACAGGTGTGCTTCCTGCCCACAAAACAACACGGTTCCCTAGTCGAGTCAATCCTGCCAGGTGCTGGAAGACTTGGCTGCAGCAAGAACTCAATTTCTTGGCCCATAAATCTTTCAGTGCCCTTGCTGAGCTGAGCTCTTCTCTGCAGAGCCACCTTCTCCCTCTGCCTCTCCAGGACGTGGCAGGGATGGAGTTAAACCAACCTGCTTCTGTTCTGTGTGCAACTGCTGTGAGAATGAATAGTCACTATCAGAGCTGCTTTCAACTTTATAAACAATGAGTATAAAGAAGGCAGCATTTAAATTGATCTTTTGAAGGTACATCCTGTAACAGGCTCTTAAAATCCTCAAACCAGCTGGAAGCCCTCCAGAGCACTTTTCTGCAGAGATTTTTAGATTTTGTTTTCTTTGCATTTGAAAGCACTTGTATACATACAAATACACAATTTAACACCATTTACTGAAGAGCAAAAATTTTTCTTCCCCAGGCTTTGAGGAGGTTGAATATCAGAATAATTAATCCTGCAGGACAGTGTGGCTTTACCCCTATTTATAGCAGTTACTCTAACAAATGGCTCCACGTGGAGAGGGCTCCTCAATGCAGATAAGTGACCTAACCCCGCTGCACACCCATTGCATTAGGCTGACCCTTGCCAAGGGAGAAGTTTGACACCACGCCATTCCTGCAGCTGACTCTTGCCTCACATTTTCACGCAGCTCAGCCCAGCCCTGTCTGGGTGCTCATCCAAGCTTCGGATCTATTTTATTTCATAGGAGTGATGGCAGCCAAAGGGTTTCTCCACCAGAGCACTCAGTGAGTGTTGCAACCCCATCAGAGCACCCCATCCAATTGGATAGCAAGCAACACACACACTCCTCACTGTATCTACTCCCATGAGGAACAGCTAAAGCAGGGTCACTCCTTCCTAGTAGGTGACCATATGAGGCATTAGCATTGCTATTTGCACTATCTGGGGATAACCAAACCCAATATGTTACAGATTACAGCAACCCCAATTTTAATTCTGTTCTCTGGTTTAAAGACTTTTCTTCGGGTTTTTCTCCATGTGTAATATCGGCCTGTTTTCTGGAGATGGCAGCATTTCTTACAGCTGTCAAATAATTCAGTCCAGTCCCTGACCTCACAGCTTAGGTTTTCTTCTAATCTTTGCACTGTCAGCATTTTTAACTGCATGTTAAACTGCTCATTTGGGATGCTTAGCTTTGTGTGCCCATCTACGTGTTGAAAAGCATATGAATATATTGAAATGCATATATAAAAATACATAATATAGACATAAAGTTGCAGATATTGTTGGCAATAGCTCCTTTCACTCGAGGTCTGAGATGCCACAACTCTTCCCCACATCTCAGAGCAGGCAGAGTACATCACTCAGTGGTAAACTGAGTTAGGATCAGTCCTGTCTTGCAAGAGAAAATGGCTTTCCTCATTTGGGTGGGATCTTGGAAAGAGGCTGATTTTCTCAAAGCTAGAAAAAAAATTCTGTGGAGATTTGGAAATTAGAAAAAAATAAATAAATCACCAGACCAAAACCTAAACAAAAAAGAAGTTACATTCAGGAAACATAAATATTTCATCAGCTGAAAAATAGGGGCGGGGGGAAGTAATGTTTTTAATTTTAAGAAGTCAACTTTTTTTTTTTTCCAGACAAAATGTAGCTACACTGCAAACTTTCAGAAATCTCAGGCAAAGCTGATTGTATTTTGGGCTGATTTTCCTCACAGCTGGACAACAGGAAGGCAAGGAGAATATATGTGTTGAATATATCATAGAATGATAGAATCGTTCGAGTTAGAACAGACCTTCAAGATCGATCATCTATCACTTACAAAAACCATGCTTGTGAGCTGGTCCCCTCTTTTCCTTGCCAATACACACCACCTGTTCACACCACATGGGCTGACACCACCCAGAAGGGTCTTGGTAAAGACTACATATTTTTGATGTTACAATTACAGCTGCTCACACCTCTGCTGGCAGAACCTTTCTTGAAATCCCAAAGCTCTGCTGAGATGCTCCTATTTCCACTGAACCATGTTGAAATTTTGGCCAGGACTGAACAAGACCTTGCCAGTTTTCCTGTCTGCTGGTTGCAAGAGGCAAAATCCTCAAAGGCTACCTAAACTTCCCAATTCTTCCCCAACTTCCACATCAGCTGTTTTGAATTTACCCAACTGGTTTTGAAGCTGATGTATCCCTCCAAAACACTAATAGGATGGAGACCTAGAAACCTTGTAGCTTCAAGATCATGTCTCCCAAGTGGCTGAACACTGAGGCATCAGATGGTTTGTACAAGGGAAAAAGATGGTTTTTTTACAAAGGAAAAACCACTGCATTGCCCTGTACTCTCCTGTTAGAGATGATCCATCATTGACAGGTAAGGGGATGGAAGTCTGATCCAGGGCTGCTCAGAGGGTCTGTGGCACAGCCAGGCAGTGGTGCTGAACACCAAACACATGTGAAATGCACATCTGCCAACCTACACACTCTGATTCAGGACAAATATTTCAGCCCTGTCCCTCTGACAGCAAGACATGGATAGAAGAAAACTGAAATTGCCCTAGGAAAATGTTGCAGGAATTGCAGTTTCCTCTAAGGAGATATTTTAATGAGAAATCTCCTGAAAACACTCATGAAAATCACTTTAGAGCCTAAGAATTTTTAAATTACAATCACATGCCTTATTTAAGATCCTTTTCTCTTTCCTGCCAATGTAAGAGATTTTGAAGTCAGTTTTAAGCACATTAAAACAACAGACTATGTGAAAATGGTTCACCACCAGAACTTTGAAAAGATGTAATAGATTAGTAAAGCAGAAAAGAAATGTTTCTGTAACGTTTGCTTTTAAATTACAACAAAGATTACTTCTCTTTTGTGTTCAGATAGTCTTCTGTGTTGCTATTTTGTGCTACAAGCCAAAATGCCTCAAGACTTAATTTGCATTTAGGTGAAGGGTGCGAATAAAAACCAAGTCAATGAAGTAAAGAAACAGAAACAAAAGTGATTTTCAAATAGGGAAAGCCTATTTTTATCACAGAAGATCAGTGAAATGCAAAAAGAAGAATAAAACATAAGCACTGGGATGCTAGTCACTGTTTTGGCATTACTAATTTTGGGATTTCACAGAATCATAAACAAATTTTTCCTCCTCTTTACCATAACAGCATCCCTGTAAATCTAATACAAGAGAATAGCTCTGTGAGCGTGTTGTTAAAATTCACACCATATAATTATGTCAGCTGAATATCTGGATGCAAGGATTGCTGCTGTAAAATAAAGCAGTCAAGTTCAAAAACAGATCAGGAAAAAAACCACACACACACACACACATAGGAAAAAACAACAAAACTAACAAACAAAAAAACCCAACAAAAAACCCATGCATTTGAATTTACTCTCATGTAGCAAAACATGACAAGTATTCTGAGTTTCAAAAGCACTGATCATTCAGCCTTCACTGGAATAAAAAAGAGCATCATCAGGTGCCTGGTGCCTACAAAAACCTGTCTACAGGGCTGTCAAGCTTTAGCTATTTCAGCATTCACTGATTACTTGGCCTGAGGCCAAGAAGAAACTCATCCCAGAGCTCAGTGTTCCACAGATTATATGACCACTTTTCCCACCAGAGACACGGGGACTACTGAGGTTCTTGCTTCAGTGTAGGAAAGTTCCTGGTTTTACTGGCCTTTGCAGGGGCACTCAGCACCCGAAGCAGCTCAGAAACTTTGAGAGCCCAAGTATTAGAGATCCAGGATGGCTTTGACAACACACATTTCTGTTTGAAACTACTTATCTGTCCAGTGAAACCTTATTTTTTTGTCTAATCAGTTTTTCAGTTGCAAATTCAAGTTTTCAAGGTTAAAAGTCCAGAGAAGAACTACACAGCAAAGCCCTGGCTTCTGAAATGATCTCTCCGAAAGATATAATGACTGAGCCATGCTAGCCTTTGAGCTATGAAAGACTGTCCATGGCTTGTCACAGATCTCCTGCTCTGAATGACTTTCACAATCATTGCTTGGCTTGCAAAGGTCAGAGGAGAAAAACATCAGCTAGTAATCAATCATAGCCCAGAGTGGCTTTGGCCTGAGCAGCCACATTCCAGCTTCTCCATCTGCGAACTCGAAGGCAAAATGGAGAGATCAAATAACTTTAAAGTGGCAGTGTTGGGTTGAGATGGATGGAGAGTCTTTCTATATGTCAAGAGGTCAATGCTGCGACACTGCCTATGAGACAGTGCAGGAAAAGATTACTTGGGTTTTTGAGCCTGGCACAAATTTTTCAGGCACTCATTTCTGTTCCATTCTGCAGGTTCTCCTTGCCTCAGCCACAGCTGGAAGCACAGTCTCCTCCTTAACTTGTCTGTAAATCCCACGTGGCTCCTGGCATGACTCCACGTGGTCTCAACTTTTTGCTGTGGTCTCCCGAGGGAAGTGGACACTCACATGCATTCACTGCCCAAAACCAGAGCTGAGGGCTGCCACTGCTGTATCCATCCCAAACCTGACCTCCAGTTTCCAGACCGGGGTGGGACCAGGCTGGACCACAGACAAGACAGTTTTGTTGCTACATGAAAATCAGCTCTTGGCATCAGGCAATATCCCCTGGGGCACCTGGACTTGCAGGCAGCACAATCAGCTCTCCCTGGAGTGAAAGCTCCCTCATAGAGCTGTGCCTGTTGTGAATAGTTTGTCTTTTTAATTAAGTCTTGATTTGCTTTGCTTTTGGAATTGGGTCATTAACATTTTCCTCTGAAATCCAGCCCAAATAGAAGGGAATTAACTCCTTTCCTTTCCAGGGAAGGATCTATTCCCAGGACATGATGTCCTCACTGATAGTGCTAAAAAGGGTTAAACATCAACGCCTGGGTTCAGTGTCACCTCGCCTATAGCACTTCCCAGACCTTCCCTGTTGCAAACTTAATCTGTCTTTAAACATGTGCCACATCCCACGGGCGACAGGGATACACCGCAGAGGTTATATTTGTTTCTCCTGACCCTGCAGAAACAGCAAGCCTCTTGCTGAGCAGGTCCTAACCTCACACCGAGCAGCATTTTTTGTCACCAAGTCCTGGGACTGAGCAGGGACTGGGAGCACCCTAACAAAAACCTGAATGAGCAGCCTTGAGAGCATGTTGCTGCTCTGAATTTGAGCTCAGAGAGAACAATCATCTCTCAGGAGTGGTTTGAGTAGACTGGACAGACAAGACAATCTCTCAAATTTCCTCCTATGATTTTTTTTCCTACGCCTTGTGTGTGCTTTAGTGTTAAGATGGGTGGTTGTGGCCGTAGAAAAGGCTCTGGAAAGCTAATCAGTTGGCGGCTTGTTGCCATGCAGGGCCACGAAGATATATACATTACTTAAATGTCACTTCAATTTGGAGTCCTAAGTGGGTTTTCAGGTGAAGCTGCTTTATGCTGCCCCTCCAAACTG
>WTSP01002027.1:1624-13459 GCA_025331215.1 Actenoides lindsayi
AGTTCAACAAGAGCACTTGGCCCAGGCAAAAGTCCTGGGAAGCTTTCCAGTGCTAGTGATAGGAGAGCTATAGGGACTTGTCTGCAGCAAGAGGGAAAATTGAGCAACAGTTATTCTGCCATAGTGAGTAAGGCAGCCAAGGCAAAAGGAACAAAGGACCGTGCTGCCAGCAGGCTGGTTGCAGACACCCCTTTGACAACAGGTCTACCCTGTGAAGGGCTCACTGAAGAACCTGAGTGGAAACCTGTGAAGACCATGGGCCAAAGGTACCAGCTGAGACAGGTCACAGCAGGGAGGAACTCAAGTTTACTGTACTGGTTTGTTAGAGTCTCACCCCAGCACCATGGCACATGGACCATGGCAGACACGGGATAACCAAGAGACTTCTCAGCCACTCTCAGGGACAGGAGTCCCACCTCAGCTTCTTAGAAATCTTCTGAGCAGCAGCTTAGCTGCTTCTGCTAGAGCCTGTTGCCACAACTTAGTTTTTACTAAAAACTGCTCCACAGTCACATATAGAATGGGAGAAGGAGACTAAAGGGAAGGATGTGCCATAGGAAAGAAAGGCTATAGGGAAAAAAGGAAAGTCACAGCTACCGAAATACCTGCTGTCTGCTGTGGTGGAGGATGCGGACAATCCTCTGAAGCAGCCAGGGCTTCCAGCGCCTGCAGGGTGGATACCAAGGCGTCATCCAGCTCTTGGGCATGGTCTCGGACTGTCCGTGGTTGCACATTGTCTATCAACGTGACAGGGATCTCATCGTAAAGGATGCTACAGAGGTGCCGGCTCTGCTCCTGGCTTTGGGCAGCTGCCCTGCGCTTGGGGTCATCCTCATCCGAGCTGTTGTCTCGGAAGCCGGGGGGGGGGGCAGCAATGGCAGGGAGCAGAGATGTTGTCTCATCTTCTTCCTCATCGCTCCCGGGAGGGGGAAGCGACATCAAGTCCACCATATTGTCCCAGATGCCGCTGGGCTTGCCCCCCTTGCATGCGGCCAGCCGGCTCTTGATTTTGGCTTGGCAGGACTCGCAGTAGAAGTGAGAGGTGTCGCTCCACAGGTGGGTGTCTATGGTATGTGCCCTGGCCCTGCTCATGTGCCTCTCTTGGTCAAGGCCATCTGGGTCATACTCGTTAGCTGCCCTGTTGTAGCCTTGGCCAGAGCTTTTGGAAGTGGGGTCAGATTTGGTCCTGGGACGAGTTTCCTCAAAAAAAATCAGGTTTTCATTGATATCCGTCCTGCTCTCTCTTTCCTTCCTCTGCTCTCGCATGTGCAGGTAGCAAAAGCTGATGAGCTCTGAGTCCGAAGCCCTGGTGGCTGAAGCCCCGGCTGCTCCGGCACCAGTGGCAGAGCCACCCACCACCCCGCTCTCTTTCTTTCCCATGTGCCCCGTTGCAGCAGGCCAGTGGAGGTTGTGTGCGTTGATGTAATCTAAATGAAAACCACAACAGGCACATTAGCAGCAGCACCCAGGAGAATGGAAAACACCGTGGCAAAGCTCCTCCTCACCCCGGAGAAGGATCCCCACGCTCTCTGTCCTCCAGCCATTGGCGTGCTGGGCTGCAGTGGGACCCGTGCATGCCCTGCAGCACAACCAGGCCACATGGCTGGTCTTGTGAAAAACCTTCTGCAACCTGCTGGGCCTATCTGCCAGTAATAAGTACAGCAAGAAATGTCCTGCACATGCAGAATCATAGGACCATTTGGGTAGGGAGTCATCTAGTCCAACTCTCCTGCAGTGAGCAGGGACATCTTTAACTAAATCAGGTTGCTCAGAGCTCTGTCCAACCTGACCTTGAATCTTTCCAGGAATGGGGCATCTACAGCTGCTCTATTCCAGTGTTTCACCACCCTCATCATTAAAAAAAAAATTCCTTATATCTAGTCTGAATCTGCCCTCTTTTAATTTAAAACCATTACCCCTTGTCCTATCATTATAGACCCTTTTAAAAAATCTGTCCCCATCTTTCTTATAAGCACCTTTTTAAGTATTGAAAAGACACAATAAGGTCTCCCCAGAGCTTTCTCTTCTCCAGGCTAAGCAAGCCTAATTCTCCTAGACTGTCCTAGGAGGGGTGTTCTAGCCCTCTGATCATTTTTGTGGCCCTGCTTTGAACCCACTCCACCAGATCCATGTCTTTCTTGTGCTGAGGACTCCAGAGTTGGACACAGTGGTCCACGTGGGGTCTCATCAGAGCAGAGTAGAGGGGCAGAATCATTTCCCTCAACCTGCTGGACGCGTTTCTTTTGATGCAGCCCAGGATACGGTTGATTTTATGGAAGAGCTGAGAGCAGCCGAGTGCACAGAGCTGCTTGGCTGACAATGGTTGCTGGTGGGACCAGGGAAAGGATGGGGCAGGGAGGCTAATTGCCTGCATAGCTCCAGCACAGCACAACCCTTTCTACGGAGGGCAAGGATCTGGCATACAGCTTTGCAGGGAAATGCGGAGAGATGGATCTAACTGACAGCATCCAGGGAGAGTGTGCAGTTTTTAAACTACCTGCAGTTCAGCAGGAGGTTTTCATGGGCCACAGGGAAGATGGATGTGCTCCTCCTCTAGGCAAAAACCATGAGGGTTTGATTTTACATTTAGGATTCTGGCACCACCTGCCTGCAGCCTGGAAAGTCAAAGCCTGGGCTAACTTAATTCTTCCTAGGCAGACTTTCTTATCATTCCTGCAGAGGTGTACTAATGATCAGCAGTCCCTGTTTCATGTGATCTGCCTAGCTCCTGACAGCTTAGGCTGAAGGTGTAGTGAGACCAGAACTGTGAGCATTTGTTTTCTCAATACACAGTAAATTCACTCCTTTTGAAGGATGCCTGAGCAACTGGGCTGAGTGTACTGGGTCTGCAGGGAAACTGTTCTGCTCCACTGGCCAGAGGGGTTTTCATTGCACCCCTGAGGATAGACCAGCCCATCCAGAGACATGCTAGCTCTTTGGTATGAAGAACATGGATCCATTGCTCCATTGCTGTCTTACCCACATTGTGACTTCCCCTCACACTCCCTGCAATCCCCTGTAGAAATTCCTTTAGTTTGAGACTGTGATGAAAAGGCCAAGATCTACTATCCCTTTTGTCATAGGTTTGGACCATGTCACCAAAGCAAAACCTCTCCAAGGAAAAATACTGGCTATTACCACTGCTGCTAGAGTGTGGAAAAGCACCATTTGTGCATGATGAGGCATCCCCTGAGTGATTAGTAACTGTGGGCATCACCAGCATCACTCTGAGAAACTTGAGAATGGTCTGGGATGCTCTCTGCCTCCTACCACATTCCTCTGACTCTCCATAGCTGTCTGCCCCAATTGTCCCTGTAACCTATTGCAAGGTGACATGACCCAGGGAAGCACCACTCTGATGATAACCAGGTAAGTTGGAAACACCCTCCATTCATAGCAAAATGTGACTAAATATTTTTCTGTAGGGCACTCAGAGCAGAGAGCCCAGCGACATACGGCACAGAGGCACAAGTGAAGAAACAAAAGGAATCCATGCACATATACTTACACCAACACCACTTGCCAGGTGTTTCCCTGGATTCACTGAGGTTGCTGCAGATGTTTTCCTGATGCCTCTTTTAAGTGTCCTCCCACATGTGCCAAGTCCGTGTTTGGGTGCCATCCTCAGAGGCACTGAGTTCTTTCCCAAGGACCCTGCTAGCTCTCAGCACTCCTCCCACCTCCTCCAGGTAAGTCCATCTTGAGGAGGCAATTTTGACACTGCCAGCTAAACTGAAGACTTGTCACAGCTTCCTGGAGCTGCAGTGTGACTTGGAAGATCTGGGGGCAACCTTCCAGAGTCAGCTGGGTTGGTATTTTGCCCATCTCCAGCCACTGTTCCTGTATTTTATATTTCCCTATACAAAAGATATTTCAGCCGAACACCTGCATGGAACAATGGCATATAGCTCACGGCTGGATCTTGTCTGAAATCACTCATGAGAATCATAGATCATTCTGAGGGTGACTCATACCTGCAATCCATCCTCAAGGAACAGAACATGTCTTTAGCTGGTCTGGTTTACTGCTGTGCCCAGAGCAGCCCTCTGCTCCCTGCATCAGACTGGGCACCTGAAAAGCTGAGAAGCCAAAATTTTCTTTCTAATTTAGGAAGTCAGCCGATCAGCCATGCTTGCAGAGGTGCCTGTGCAGCCCAGACCCCTACTGATGAAGGCAGCAATGTCCAAAGGCAGCAGGAGCACAGTTCCTGGCTGAGTGCATGTACTCATGTTGGCCTCGGGGGCCAGAATGACGGCCTAGGAGTGTGTGCTACACCCCTGTGGCAATGCACAAGCTGCACTGTGAGGACCCAGCATTTAGCTGGCAGCATTCAAATGTCTTTTCAAACGTCACCTCCTGGATCTACCCTAGGAGCTGCCAGAACAACACTTGCAGTGAGTGTTTAGGGCCCAGGCTGACACCACAAGTCAGAGCTTATCCAAAATGAGGATTTGTCTTTCTGCTTGTTTTCTGGTTAAAAGGGGGTCGTCTGGTTCTGCGGGAGGAATGGGAGCAGAGGAGAGATGCCAGAGAAACCCTTCTCCTTTCTAATGCTGCAGAGCCCTGGGCAGAGGGAGGAGGGGGAGGTTGGGGACAGGCTTGCACACAAAGCAGAGGCTGAAACGTACCTGCCTTGATAATCTGAGGTGGGGGCGGCTCACTGGGGGCCCTGGAGAATATCGTCTTCTTGGAGTCCACGAGAAGACGGCAGTAGCCTGCTATCAGGCAGGCAAAGTTGGTGGCTTCAGGCCACTCCATCAGCAACACCAGTGGCTGGAAGGTAAGAGAGGCAAAGTGCATGAGGGCCATGCAACTCAGCTGACACGAGACCAGTGCTTTGAAGGGCTTGCACCAGGGCCCTGCACTTGTGTAACTGGTGAGCTGGCTGGCACTTTTAGCACCCATACAGGAAAAAAACAGCCAGGTGCATGTCCTTGCTCTAGATCACCCAACAAATCCTTATGCACAAGAAAGCACCCCAGTATAGCTGTAATTCCTGCTTGCTGACTCCCCTAATGCTGATGAAAGAGGTGGAGCCCTGTAGGCCACATGCTGTGCATGCCAGGGCCCGCATGCAACTGGCCATTAATTGTATGTCTGCATGTCAGTGGTGTAAGGCTACCTGTAAGCACCAATTTAACCATCAGCCCCTGTGGAGCTCAGGTTGTTTGAGGAGTCTCCAGCTGCCAGAACCCCTGTTTCATTGCAGGCACCACATTGCCCTCCCATAAACTAAGACATCTGCTTCCAGCAAGATGCAGAGGGGGCGAAAAGCCATTACAGCTCTCCCAGCCACCACTCTGAGCCTGTGGATCTTATTTAAATCTAACCCTTCACAAAATTAAATTTGTGCTTAGAAGCAGATGGAGTCTTCTCTTTTAGGAGAACATTTTTTGCATGCTAAAAAAGGTCTGTGCTTTAAAGATAAAAAAAAATGAGACATGATCTGTGCCACATATAACCTCACTGTCCAATCTATTGGCAGACACTGCAATTCCCTGACTCCTGGCTTTTCCCAAGGAGAAGGTTAGCTAGCCTGGGAAAGCTATCGGGGTGGGATCCACTCTTACCTGCCCAGTAAGGGTGTACTGCTGGGACACGTCTGGACAGAGCTGCCTGTGCCAGCACAGTATGATTGAGTGGTCCATGCTTGGACTGAGCACCTAGCACTGTTCAAGGCAGACCCGTGAGATGGAAAAAAATTGACAGTGCCTTCAGCAAAGTTATTTCATGGTAGCTCTAGCCACCATCTATCCCTTGAACAAAGAACTTCTACCTAAAGGACCTTTGTAGGCAGGTACAGGGTTTATCTGAGACAACTGGGGAATGTATAGCTGGTGCTGTGGCTCAGGCTGCGATGCTCAGTCTCTTGCCCACTGAGCCCTCCAGGACTCAGAACTCATTTACCACATCCAGGGCAAACCAAGCCCATTTTAAAAACGCATTTAAGACTTCACAGGATGAAAAGCACTAAAGCTATTTTGCTTTTCTTCATTTATAACCACAGGAGAATTCCTGGTGCCCATTGCTCTGCTCTGTGCTCAGCTCAACATTTGTCTTTTTAAGCCACCAAGCCAACTCTGGAAGACCTGTAAGGAAGACCTGGCCTTACAGTGTATCATGCTCTGGACCGTACAATGCAATAAATGTGGGTATGAAGCCATCAGCCCTGGGTCAACTCATGTGTGATTCCCAAGCCACACCAGCCTCCTAGGGCCAGGGTAAAGAAGTACCCTCCTTGACTGATGACATGGAAGAGAAAAACCCAACAAGTGATCATGCTTTACTGAGAGGCTCTTCCACTGCCTGCTTGATGAAGCTCTTTCTGCACCATGAAAAGTAAACTTGAGATGACACAGATCAAGGGGAAGTATCAAAGGGAAAGTATCAAGATAGAGAGAAAGGAGAGAAGAGATTCTCCACATAGCTCAAAGGAGGCAGACATACAGTGCTGAGGGGCAATGCCTCTTATAATGCCCAGCTCCAATCTTGACATTATGTCAGTTCTGTTCCAGTTATGTTGTATGAAACATCCTTAAAACAAATGCCCTGTGTTTTTCAACCCATCTGTTGAAAAAAGAGACATTTATGCATTTTCCTTCCTCTTATGCAGCATTTAAGGGTTTGAGTGCTAGCAACAAGAAAGGAAGCAAACACCAAGGGGAGGGAGGCAATGGCTGATCCACTACTGGGAGGTTAAATGAAGAAGCCGAGGTGGGCTGAGAATTCCCTTTCAAAAGGAAAGCCAGGTGGGTAGTTTCCACCATTTGCAAGTCACATGCCAGAGATTCACAGCTAGCTCTTGGGGACACCAAGGCTGAGTGGCACAGAGTCATGGACTTTCATTGCCTACTTGTCAGCACTCACTGTTCAGCCTGTGGTGCAGTCCCAGTACACCATCTCGGTACCAGTACTGCTGAGATCCAGCCCTGTTTCCATCTTTGCTTGGACATCCCAGCTTCAGGATGCTCCAACCATCCAGAGATGGGACTGTAGGTTCTTGCTGGCAAGAAGTAGTCCTTGGATCAGTCCTTCTGAAGGAAGACAGGACTGAGCCACAATTACCTTGACTGGTGTTTCTTGCCTACACACAAAACACATACAACACACTAAGATGCTGCAAGCTCCCTTCCAGGTCTCTCAGCCAGCCCAGCCTCCAGGACAGCTTCCAGCAATTGGTGCATGGCATGCTGGCTTTAATTCTAGCACTCTTCTCTGAAAAAGGACTCTTAATACTGATTAGCATTACAGCTTATCAAGGGGTCTTAGAAACGATTACTCTCACATCTTGGCAGCAAACAGCATGAGAATTCTCTAATTGTCAAGTGTTCAAATATTATTAGGGATTAAATCACTTCAGGGATAGCTTGAAGACATCCACTCACACTGCTGGCAGCACTCCAGCAATCTCCATATCACCCAGGAGCCCGCACTGCAGGGGCTCTGTGTCCTGCTGATGGATTATTGGCTGTTTAAAAAGATAGTGAACATGAGCAAAGCTGCTGCAGTTGGGCTGTGTGTCTCCCTTGGCCTCAGTGGCTTCTCTCCTGCTCAGTAACAGAGGTCTGGCTGTAGCTCTTTCCTACATGGAGTTATAAGACTGAATCTCTCTCTTCCACCCGCCTAGGTAATTTTGCTGAGATTGCAGCAGCTCGGTTGCCTTTGAGACCTCCACCCTGCTGCCACATCTCCCCGAAAGTGATAAAGAGATCTGAAAGTAATTTGTGAGGTCAAGAGGCAAAGAGGCAACATGATCGTACCAGCCTTGGTTCCTTGGGCAATCAGGCTACAAAAAGGAGCTGTCAGGGACAGCAGCTAATGGAGATATTATTTTTAGGCATTGGCAATCTTGGTCAGCCTGTTCCACACGAGCAAGGCAAATGAGGTCTCGCAGAGACATGCAGGCACAGGCAAGCTGAGCAAACATTGACTTTCTGAACAGTTCCATGAAAAATTTCCAACTAATGTTGCTAATGTTTTAGATGGTAAATTGCGGGCAGCTTTGCAGGGAGCTGCTCTAAGTAACAACAACGCAGGACTGTAGTCTGTGCTTGGGGCTTCCTTGTGATACCCATATGTTGTGGTGAACAGGATTGACCTCCTTTCCTTTGGAAACATCCTGAAAGTAGCAGTGAGGGCTTGTGTCTGTGGTCAGTATTGGCCCGGTCCCCGAGGGACTGGGCCTCATCTGTGCCTCTCCTTGCAACTTTTTTAATGCACTGCTCAGTCTCAACCAGACCTGACAAAAAGGCAGCAACTTGAAAGAGCATGAATCTTCCTAGGTTTTCTAAACCTGGTGGTGTGGTAGAGCAGAGACACTTCTGTGAACAGCTGGAAGGCATGAAAGGATGCAACAGGAGCAATGGTGTTATTCCTCTAAGACCAGCACCCTGACCTCTTGGCACTGGGGTTTTTTGGAAGAGGCCACAGAATGCAGTACCTCTTTCACAGCTGTTAATCATTGATGGGGAACAAGTTATTAACCAGGATAACCCTCTGGTTAACCTCCCGTCATGCATCGATGGTGTGTCTCATGCCAACCAACCCACTCTCTTCCTCATCCTCATTGGCACATTCTTCCTGCAACAGCTCATACCTTGGTGGCCCCAAGGGCTCAGCTTCCCTGGGGTGCCAGAGCAGAAATGCCTGTTTGATTTTTGTCAGGGCAGCAGCACCTTTAGGATGAAAGCTGGTTTTACACAGAAGCAAATTTACTGGGATAATCCTACTGCTCTAAAAATGTCAAACATCAGATTCCCAGTGGAATGCACAGGTAAAGGTTCATCTCTGACCTGTTATATGCAACATGAAAAGGAGGACATTTTAAAGACAATGCTCTTTCTACATCTAAATTTGTAATACCAGACTGAAATTATTGATGTTTTGCTCTTTTGCTCATACTTGTTTTCTGGATTTTCCCGTCCTAATGACAAAAGGACATTTTTTTTGCTTAAAGTTTATTGCTTGGCAATCAGTTTCTCTGCAAATGAAAACAAAATACATTTATACTGGATATAAGAGATGAGTTTTCCATTAGCTTATTAATGGTGTAGTGCTTTTTCTGTTATGCCCTGGCTTTAAATCAAACCTTGATGTCCTTCTGGAAGATATTCTCTTGTTCAGACAAAGGTGAAGGTTTCCTAGGAGAATGTCAGAAGGAAATTTTATGGCCAGGGTTATGCTAGAGGATCTTAACAGTCCTCATATTTAAATTAATTTATGACATAATCTATGCATGCTATAATGCTTAAGCTTATGTGCATTTCCTTTAAATCTCCCCTCTTTATCATATACTTTGGGTCTTACCCTGCTTTCTTTAACGCAGTGAAGTAGAAAGGTTAGGGATGAATTTACATAATTTATGTTGCCTGGTTTACTTGCGGTGCACTGCCAACTTCATATTGAATAATACAGGCATCCAGGCCTAATGAGACAGCAGTCAATTTTTTACTTATACATTGACCTTTCCTTCCCTGCCTTTAAGCATTATTAACTCAGCTCTATCAATACCAGGCTGCTTGTGATTAGGATGATTATTTCCCATTTGTTGAGTAATAAACCTCCTGCCTTTGTTAGCAGCAGACATTCAGGTTTCTGCGGCAGTGTCTTCTTCCTTAGGGTTTGAGCAGCTACCACCTCTGCTGGGTGAAAACCCTCCTTGTTCCCTGGATGGTCCCATAAAACATCACAGTGGATGGAGAGGTACCTCTGTAGACCAAGGACTTGTAGGTGTTTCCTTCTCTCCACTTTGATGGTGGTGCTATGTCACAGAGAAGGTGCAGGTCCAGCCTACACCTTCCTATCATGCTGCAGCTGCCACCCTGGCCAGTTTTCATCTTCCCCAGCTACTCACAGGGCTTGTACTCTTCCCTGTGGGATTTCTAATAACCAGAGCCTGCTGGTGCTTTTGGCATCCTTCACATTTCCCATTTGTTGAAGCAACTTCTCAGAACTTCCAAGGTTGCAGCATCACTGGGCTGCACTCACACCCGCAGCACTGGACACCTGAGGTCTGCCTGTTTGTTGGGTTGTTTGTTTGTTTGCTTTATCAAGGCAAAACCCGCTCCTTTCCTCCTAGCATCTCCCTCATACATTGCAAAAATGTTTCTTGGACTCACTAGCAGAGGCCTGGAGGCTTTTGTCACTCTGTCCTGAGGTTGCTCAGCTGCTCTATGAGTGGTCCTGCCAACATTTGCCCCCATCTTGCCATTCTTGCAGTGGCAAACAGCTAAAGGAAGCAAACGTGAGGCACACACCTGGGTGTGTATCCTAAAGGGGCTGTTTTAAACAGAAACTGAAGCCCAGGATGAAAAAGCTCCAAAACAAAGCAATGAACTACCCAGTGAATAATTTATAAGACAAACACCGTTTCTTTTCCTTATGAACTAAGTGCAAATGCTTTACAGTCTCCTCAAGTCTGCTTGTCACATGAAAATCTTCCACATCTTCTTCCTGGCAGGTACAGCCGGGCTGCGGTTGCTGACAAGCAGTGGATAAGGATGTTTGGGTAAGCACCTGGCTGGTGTGGTTGGGGTGTACAGATCTCCCAGCTGATGGCTGCTCTGTGACCTGACCCCTTTTTTAATGCTTAGGATCAACTAAACAGCATCAATAAATCTGGCAGTTAAAAATTCAAAATGGCCTTTCTGTACAAATTCCTTAACCATCCCTGACCGTTTGCTGTTTCCACAGCAACCCAGTGAACCACTAGGATGGGCTGCTGGCATCCCACTGATTCAGGCTGGCTCACCCACATCCCTGCTGTTACCTGGGAGCTGTTACCACCCGAGCTGCCCCAGCACAAGCATCCTGCAAGGCAGCACCAGGCATCGCGCAGCACCGTGCAGCGGCCCCGGGAAACTCTCCCAGCTGCTCTGCCATCCACAGCGCTCTGCCAGGATTCCAGTGGCAAGAGGGATCTGAGTGCAGGTCCCCAGAGCAGTCAGGACACTACTTCGAGCACGATCCTTTAATGATTTACAATTCATGGCACGAACAAATTTATTTGCAGTCCAGGGCTTTAGCCAGTGATACGTTCAGAGCAATGGAATAATGGCAGAAAAGCAGATTAGCGCTGTGAGGTAATGATCTTTTTGCCTGCTTTTCTTAGCCTGCCTCATCAATTGCTGTCCTGTGTAGGATTAGCATATGCCTCATTTCGGAGCAGACTTTCTGGCTTTAAAACCCAGCCTTTTGGAGACAGCGAGCAGCCTCTGTGCTGGCAGGGTGCTGTTAAGCCTGCTGAGATTCGCAAATGGGATGCATGCTCTGCTCCAGGCTGGCAGATTGGTGGCTGTAGGCAACTGCCTGGAATTTCTGAGGGAGATAAAGCTGCCGTGCCTGCGTACGGGCTTGAAGGAAGTTGGATGTGAGCTGCCTTTTCTCCAGCAACTGGGGGGCTGGATAGAGGGGACGCAGAAGGAAGTCTGCTCCTACAGCAGGAATGGGTTGGTGATGTTACCGAGTTAATTACTGCTGCAGAGTAACTGCTGCTGAGGGCACCCAGTACTGCTGAGGGGAGTGGCACTGCAGGACCTGTGGAGAAGCCTCCGGGGAATTACCACCTAATTTACAGCAGATGGACATCAGCATCCAGCACATCTGTTGCTCCTGCAGCCAGTCTCAGCTGCGCACTGGACTGCACCGGGGACGATGACTGCTCTCTCCCATGCCAGGGAGGGGACAGTGGCACCAGAGAGACCTGTGCACCCCGCCATAATCTTGATGTGCTCCTGGGGCTGAGCAGTGCCCCATGCAGTACAGCTAATCCTGCACATCCCCCCTCCACACTACTCAAACCCAGTGAACTGGCCCCGGACCCATGTGACAGTGGGA
>WTSP01002028.1:0-18463 GCA_025331215.1 Actenoides lindsayi
ATATTATTATATTGATATACTAGCCTTATAATATGCTATATATTTTATTCATATATATGCTATATTGGTAATTCAAATGTCAGACACTGATGCAGAAAAAATGCACTTGAGTTTTATCTGTGATCACCTATTTATGGCACGACTACAGAACATCAAGCTATTTTACTCCAAAGTTTTATCTATATGGACAAACAAACCACAAAATATTCTTCTGGTCGATCATATTAATAAAATAAATAAATAAATAAATAAATCTAAAGATAAGCCTGCTTTTGGGGTCATTCTTTTTAAAAATCATTTAGTTATGAAAACAAATGTAACACATTCTCTTCATATTACTTCAGATTATTTGCACCCCATTCTTCTAGCCATCTCCTACAATGCTTAGGAATACCAACTTCTAATGCATTTCCAATTCCAGCTTCCATGTGAGGTTGAATCTATCACTGATCAACTGCATGTTCAAATGCGTGGGAGATGCTGAGGGAAGGGAAAAAGGATCCTCATTTCCACAGGGCTATCAGCAAGCCAGAGAAACATCAGTTCTCAATAGGGGTAAGGGCTTTCTCTGCTCAGCTGTTATCAGGCAACACTCCTCAATGCTGCAACAACAAAAGCTCGGTATTACAACACCACAGGCCATAGCATTCCTAGTTTCATGCCTGTGCCAATTTTGGTATAACTTACATAATTGATATTGGCATTTATTCTTGTTTCCAAAAGAGATTTAAAGAGAAGTATGAAGATTCAAAAACACTTATCAAAAATTCTTTTTAAGATGACTATAGATTTTGTTTCAGGGGCAAAGGAGAATGAAATATTATAGCTGCCCTCATAAATCCAAATGTTAGTTATTAACAGGAGTGTTATGTCAGCTCAGGAAGAAGTTATAAATTTAACTATTCAGTGCTCATAATTTAGAAAAGGCTAACACTGGAATAAAATCACTATTAAGTAGCTTGGTTTCCTTATTTCTACTGTTATTATTTTAATGTGTTAAAAATTTGGATCGAAACAGCTTTCTTTCACTTAATTTACATTAATTTGACTTTCTATACCACATGGACAAGCAGAAAAAGGCCAGACATTTTCAATTACAAGTTGTTACTGCAGAAACACAGTACTGTCATATTTTAGTTGCATAAGAATGGAAACTTAAATCCAAACAAAAAACTGATTTCAGTGAGTTGTTTACAATACATAAAATGTACAAATCAGAATCAATTAAAATATTATGTAATAGCTTTCAAAAAAGAAAATGTATAATAAAAAAATAAAAATAAAAGCCATCCATTCCTACCCTCTTTCCAAAACATAATTTTATTCAAATATAAAGCTAAGTAAATTAGTATGAAAAGCATAAAAGACAACATGGTCTCAGAGGAAAGCAAAAATACCTTCTCCTGGGAGGAATAAAAGGAACTATGATCCCACTAGTTCAGGAATTAAATATCTGTTGAACTTTTAAGAACACTGCTAATCAAATCCAACCCTACTGCTGCACACTGAGATCTCAATGATTCAGTGAAACATGATCCTGTTTGCAACAAGCTAGAACCAACACAGTATTTTCAGAGAACTTGTGAAATATTTTAACTTCCCATATAAATGCATATTAATCACATACTTTTTGTGTATTAAAAAGCTGTAAATTACTTGGAATAGCAACCACTGTGACATTCACTGCATGATGACTGAAGGTATCTTTCTATAACTATTTTTCACCAATATAAAGATATGTCAAAATAGCAAATAAACTTTCACCTAAAATAAGCTTCCATATATCAATGTCATCTAACTATTTTTGTTTTTTTCAGTGCAATGTTTTCATTTATTGTCCCTCAACAGGCCATAAAGTCCACTGGGTTTCTTTTTTGTTTCTTCAAAAGTTTCTTTGGTTGCAAATTCAAACTGAAAACCAGCAATCTTCCATGTGCCTATTTCTTTTATAAGTGTTTCTATTTACTCCTTTGCGTAAAGCATAACTTTATAATGCTAATACAAAACTGTAGTTGAATGACACTGTACAAAGAAAGCCAGATCCCAGGACTTCCTTAAATGTACAATAGTATGGGCCCACAAGACTATCACTCAGTGAGTTTTCTTTTATGAGGAATGAAGAATTAATGCTGCCATTATAATCTGTGGTCTGATTTCCTATCCCAGAGCATAACTGCTGAAAATCTAGTGAAAAAAATCATTAAAAATGTCTCTGCCACTTCTGTATCTTCCCAGCTGTATTTTAGTTTTAGTTTTAACGAACATGGTAGAACAACTCGAACACAATCACAGCGAAGACTTGGGTATCATTCAGTGGCTACCACAGAGTTTCCTAAAAGCAGGGCCTGGAGAAGTTCTATTAATTAGGCCTGTGTATTTACTCTTACTTAAATCTTAAGTTATCTTGATCACCTACGCCTTTGCATCCAGAGTTCTCACACTTTTGAGCTCTGAATCATATTACAAGGAAAGCTCTCCAAGAGTTCAAGAAACAAAGCGATGCAGGGAACTGCTCAGCTCCATATACTCCTCCTCTACCAATGCACACTGCAGAATTTCTCAGTTATCCACACACTAAAGTAAGACCCATACAGACAAAAAATTGGTTCACTGCAAGAGCCATGCTGAAGTGACTGTGGTAAAAAACATCACCCTTTTACACAGTGGAGATGCACAAACAAGCAGCTCAGTGAAATTTCTCCATGATCTCATGGCTGAGCACTGGGAGATGTTCAGCCAACAAGCAGACTACTACCCACCACAGGAAGAGCAAAGGGAAAGGCCTTTCATTTTTATTGTTTATCTAGAAGACTGCTTAACTATCCTGTCATTTTTCTCAACATAAATAGCATGCCTTCTTGATAAGTGATTCTACAATATATACATGTACGCATACATATGTATATATAAAAAAGTACACTTAGCGATGCAGCTTTTTGTGTTTCTATCCCATTTTATACTACAACACAATTTGCAATCAAAGAAAAAAAATTCAAAGGAAATACTTTCAGAACAAATCCATTTCAAAGCTCTCTGTAGACACTAACTTCAGTCTGCAAGCATGAAAATTCCATTTAACAACTCTATAAAATTAACAGGAAGAAAAGCATACTTCATCAAGTTGTTACTGATAAAAGAAATGTTAATAAGAAATGTTAACAGAATATTTTTCTGAATGTTCATAGTGGATTCTTCAGAAAACCTGTAGCTAATGGCCTAAGTGTTCAGCAGCCTGAAATGTATTTAAACTTGTAAAAGTTTGAGATGTTCTGTAAGATAGGCACACTCAAGGTATTTAAATAGCACCAGTTTTGGACAAGTGATTAACTTCTCCAAGAAAAAGTACTGAACCACAATTTTAATGATAATTGTCTGGACTCATTTATACATTAAGAAAACAAAATATTTGAAATGGCCTTTTAAAGGATTAGTAACAAATCCCTAGAGGAATGCAACCCACCTCAGTCCATTTTCAACCTTAAAAGAAAATTCTGACATATCCAGAACTTTAATGAAGACAATGTTTATACCTTACATGGCATGCTAAATGTGAGAATTTTACAGATAAACAAAAATCTTATTGACTCTACCTCCCAGAGCTTATAATGGAATGAGGGGGGGGGGAAAGGATCAAGAAGGGCAGTAGCTTATGGTTGTTGAGGATGAGATTTAAGACTGAAGAACATTAGCAGAGTAAGTTAGAAAAATACAATTAGTGTTGCTTTATTTTGAATATTTTAAAAGTATTTTAATTAATTTATAATTATTTTTAATAGCCAGTTTAACAATTAGCTTTCAAATTACTATTATAAGGGGTTCTAGTGAAGGGATTAGAGTGCTGATAGAGAAACAGATCAATAATCAGAGACCAAAACCAGAAAAAGGAATGAGAAGGGAGAGGTAAGAGAAAGACACAGTACTATATAACCAGAAGGCCAAGTTGAAAGTAGTAGATTAATGTAAGAAACAAGTAAGTGAAGACAGATTTCAAGTATTCTGTAGAACTGTGCAAGAAATATTTAAAAACAGTGAATATAAGAAGAATGAAGCTGTATGATTTGAGAAAATTATAATGCATAATACACTACCACCACAGGCAAGCAGGCAGAGGTTTGTGTGGTTTACACATATAAATGCAAATGATGATTAAACCTCAAAATTATTAAGGAGAATAAGTGTTAGAAAACAAGGGAAAGGAATCACCATCATCAACATTATGATTATTACTTCTAGCAGAAATGACTATGTGATGGGGAGGGGGTTCAAACAGCAATGGAAAAAAAAGGGTTCTGCCAAGAATTCATAAGCCTTAAAGGAGTCTGTGTGCCCAGAAATATTATCCAACTTTTTTGCAGCTTTATCAGTAGATTTCGTAAGAGAGAATACCTCTCTGCACAAGTCCTCCTTCACAAGTGAAAACAGCCCTATAGAGAGAGAGAGAGGCAAGTGGAGAAATAACGGCAACAACCTATAAGAAGTGGGCAGCTAGATTCAAAGAATTCAGCTACGTATGCTCCCTTCAGCAAAGGAAAACTGCTTTTCTCCAGTCTGTAAGATGGGAGGAAAGTATGAGTCCGTTATTATTGCTTTACTTCCAACGAACTTTTACAAGACTCTGGAAATAATGGGGAAAAAAGGTGCTCATATTCATATAAAGAAAAAAACTGGATCTCAAGTACAAGCATTTCATCTTCTACTACTTAGGATACTTCCCATTATGCATGGAAGCTACTTGCTCACTAGATTTGAATGTTACTCTCTAAATTACTACAAAGTAGACTAGTTTTAATTGCCATCTCCACTCCCTGCTTCCCCCTCTCCTTCCTCCCATTGCTACGCCATGCAGAACTTGCTCAAATCCCGCCTGAGAGATGAGAGTAGGCTGGGATCTTTACTGCCAACACATAGTATTAATCACACTAGAAATTTACGCTGTTCAAATAGATACATCCATCTGTGTTACAGCACAGGTCGGTTATCAAGCATGACTTGAAAGGTGGATGCAGGGACCTAGAGCTTTTGTTCGTTTTCATCCTTGCAAAGGACTACCCAAGGTTTTAAGCAGGCTCTTTTTGCAATAGGCTTTTCAAGGCTAAGCTACCTTTTTGTATCATTAATATAAGTATGGCATAGTTTCTAAACGCTAAAAGGCAACCAATATACAGACTTTTCCACTTTATGTAAACAGCTATTTGAAACAAAACCCCGCAACCTAAATTAAGGCTTCCTGAATAGGCTGAAAGCCTTCAGTGGGACTAATTAGACAGAACCACTAGGCCTTGAGGCTCACAGCTGCTCACCAGTACCTTCTGCGAAGGATGAGAATTAAATGCATGGTTAGAGGTTTAAATTGATTCATGGGTATCAGTTGTCCCTTCTCTACAGGTAAAGCCCTCATCTCAATCTTTATTTTCTAATATATCACTAGATGACTAATTAAAGAATTTTGAATTACAATTAAACTGTCCTTACTTTAAATTCCTACTTTAAATAAATAGGAAATTCCCTCTCAGTATTTTGATTAAAAGCAAAAGCTAAGTGATGCTAAAAGGTCTATTAAAAATGAACAGGTCTTTTCTTGAGAGACTGTAGCACAAATTGTCAGTCCTCTATGCGTTATGCAGGAATTCCACTCTTAATTAGTTCTATAATTTTGCTGCAAGTTTTTGTAAGATGGGATATCTGCATTAGGAACACCACACTAGGATAGCTACAGGACTTTATAGAGAGAAGTGAATTATAAGTAGTTAAGTTACACAGTCCAGATTCAACACTATTTGATTCTTCATATAGTCAGTGGTAAACACCTCACTTTCAAGACTGTTTGGAAGGAAACGCTGGGGAAAGACTAGGAAGTCTTCATCTGCATCAGCTGCTTAAATCTTTGAACAAAACACACCACCATTGAAAAGTATTACCAGAAAAAGAATAATTGAGTTCGTTCATCAAATTCGAAAATGACAATCTAATAAAAAATAAATTAAGTAGATATCAGTGTATAAGACTTAGAAGAAGGTAAGAACAGGTCTCTCTAAAGAAAGGTGCCCCTAAAATATTTTAGCCCAAATCTGATATTTTATCATCAGGAAAAAAATGAATCAGGCTTTGAGAACTCAAAGCTCTCAGCAAAGACTGCCTGCCACTCTAACCATATGCTCTTCTTTCAGCTTAAGAGAGATATGGTGAGAAGCCACTCAAGGCCCTCTCTGGATAGACCCCCCTAAGTAAAACCACTACATGTAAACACCAAGTGCTTGGCCTTCGCAAGGAGAAAAAAAATAAAAAAATAAAAAATTCTGTCAGGTACATATTAGCCTTACAGGATGCAGAGAAAAGACAAAATGACTCAATATATATTTATTTTTTTTTAACATTTTTAACAGAAAATGACATAGAATTAGCCTATTTGGTGTGAAATTGCCAAATCAAGACAAAGTCCAATGTCTTTTTTCATGCCTTGCAACTTCAGTAAATTAGTCATCTCCTTCGTCCTGGAATGAGCAAGTCACAGATGTCAGGTGTCTTCAGGGTGTTCATGCCCTTTCTTTCAAAACCACACAGGAATATTTTTTTTCTGAGAAGAATCTGAGGAGGGTGATGAGAGGGCCCATTTGTACCAGCTACTACAGAAATTCAGCAAATAAAGAAGTCTCCACTCCAAGGGCTATTGATCAATTTTACATAGAGCAGTTAAAACACCAATTTTAGAAGAAAGCAATTGTGACTTGCTCATGAAACCTGATCTGGTGCGTCTGAAGCAGACAGTTATGTTAAGAGGTTAGTGGACTAATGCCCTGAAGACCACAGGAAGAGAAGTAGGCATGAAGAACTGCACAGAAAGTTGAGGAGGGGAGAGAGGAATTTGTCCGGCAGCATTTAGGCTTCCCTGTGACTGGGAAATGGATGATTGAGGCTTCAGAATGGTAGTTTCAGACAACAGTTCCACTGCATGTATCCAAGTCTAACTTTAAGCTGAATATTTATTTCAACTCCAGAAGAGAGGTAGACATTTAAACACGTGTTCATGGAAACTACTAGCAGTCCAATCTACTAACATCTGTGTAGCACTATTTAAATACTACTACAAATAATGGGGAACTAAAACGGAAACCTGAAAACAGTATGCTAGAAAACTCTTTTTTTTCCTTCTTCCCTTATCTCTAATGGTGGTTCTGTGGTGGTTTTAGTGTCATTTAATCAACAGCATGACACTGAAAGGATATAGAAGAACTTTTCAGAATATCTGGAAAGTACCAACAGAAACAGTTGAGCTGACAACAGAGATTCACCAAGATTAAATGCTGACCAGCAAACATGTTAGCTTGTTTGTTTGTTTTTTCTTTTAGTATTGGTAGTTTATTTCAAACAACTTAGTTGTAACCTGTGCAATGAAACAACTGTTCTTACAAGTCAACAACTGCTTCATTATGTAGCTTTATTTCCTCTGCAAAGATATCTGGTATATTAAACAAGCTATTCCAAAATAACAATACACAATACCACTTCTAAAAACAAGACTAAGACTGGTTTTGATTAAAAAAGAAAAGTTGATGAATTAGCAATAATGTTATAGAAGTCTACTCAAGCCAGATTTCTATTTAAAAAGACAGAAAACTCTGAGGCAAAGCTGAAAACTTCAGCTTCCTGTAAATCAGGATACATAGCTTTGAGAATGAAAATAAAACCTCTGCCTTTCCCATGTTTAAAGAACATTTTTCATTTAGTTGCTATATTAGTTCTTAACTGACCATGCAGCATTATCAAGGAAGTTCCATGTTTGTACATTTAACTCTCCAGGAAGTCATCTGTTAACTAATGACGAAAGGCACAGGGGACTGGGTTAAAGCCCAGCTACTGGAGCTCTGACCTTCTGTTAATTACATGAACAGAGACCAACTTCTGTACAAACGCTTAGCTACTGAAAACCTGTAAAGGGAAGAACACCTTATTTGGAGGTAAATTGATAGCATAGGGTAAAATGTTGAACCAAACAACAGTTCCAGACAGTTACTAGGAAAAACATACCAGAAAGAAGACTGGGTTTCAATCAGGTACATAAAAAATAATAAATAATAATAATAATAAAAAAAAAATCAAACAGTCTTTTTTTTCCACACGTGAGACAAAAGTATTCTGAAACTAGAAAAAAGTCACACAGCATTTATTTAACAATCTTTTCTTCTAGTGCCATAAGCTGAATATACTAAGTAATATTCACACAAGCTGTCATTCTATACACGTCATACACACTGCATAGAGTGTTTCAGGTAGTATGTAGACTTCTCCAAAGGTCTCAAAAACCCATTAATATTAAAAATGCAATAGACCCTCAACATGTCTGTTCTTACCAATTAAAGTAATTGTCATAATTGTCTTGGCCTTTGTAATCACATTAAAAGCACTGTTTTCTAAAGAAATAAAAATAAAGATGCTCACAGACCTATCCTGAAATCATCAATTTATGAATTTAGGCAATAAAAAGGTTCTACAAAGTACTAAGTCCTGGTACATTTCAATGGGATTTGAGTGCCTAAATCCTTAAAGCTGATCTAAAAACTAGAAAACTTAATATAGTGCTGAGAAAAGAGTGTAGAGGAGGTTATTTGTTTTTTAGATCCCTTGAAAATAGAACTCTACCCCTATTAGAGTATGCCTACATACATGCCAAGTCAGTTGGGTTACCTCAGCAAGCATTAACCATTATAACATTCATACGGGTTTCACTGGTCAAGCTCTAATAACACGACATTGTGTGATGATGACTAGAAGCAATAAAGTAAATAATTAAACAGAAAGCTGTACATTGAGTGTGCTGCATGCCTGCTTAAATACTGCAGCTCAAGTATCTCATCCCATCCTTCTTACAGCCTAATAGTGCCCATCTTTAAACAAGACTGGCTGAAGGAAACTGATATATGAAACACAGTTTTCTACTCCTCATTTACTAAATAAGAGATCTCTCTTTCCTTGATCTTGATAAAACATCAGCTTACAATTCTTTGAAACTCCACCTGTAACAACAACAAAACAATCAAATACAGAATTGCAGTTTTTCAACCTCACTTAAACTCCTTAAACAGATTATTTTCTTCCATGAGAAGTCACAGGAGTTTGGTGGGCCACCACAGACTATAGTGTCTCTCTTACATCCCTATAAGTCTAAAACAGAACACAAACTTAAATCACTGTTCTGAAGCAAAACTACAAGTCTCATAAATACCTTCCATCCTAGTTAAAGTAAATATCCTCAATGATTAATTGCAAAAAGGAATACTTATATAAACATGTAGGATCAAGCCATAGTAGAGATCATCCCTGACCCTGAAAAAAGCCTTTCTTGGTATACTTCAGGAGGAAAAAAATTCCCATTTTCCTGTCAATGCTGCCAAAGCCCAGACTGAATTACTAAAAATCGTTACTTTTATGTTGAAAGCTCTCACAATGACAAGAATGAATTAACAGGGGAAGGGAAGTAAAAAGACAATGCTAAAGAGGCCATCTCCACAAAACACTGTCATGAATGCAAGTGTGGAAAGCCTTGCACGCTTATTACTATTGTTCACTGTAGACCCCTCTCCCTCTATATGCAACAGTTTATCTACTTTTGTCTCTCCACCAAGACAGAACTCTATTATTAACCACTGGTGACAAAAATCCACAGGGGTAGGCAAAATTGTAGTGGTAAATCGTGCATTGCTAACAGTGCACTGCTTCCAATGGAGGTGAGACAGTGCACTACTAGAGACAATAACCCAGAGAAACTCAAGTTTCAGTCCTGGAAAAAGGAAACTACTCCTAAGGTTATTTCATCCCAGGGAATGGGTAGAAAGCAAATTCCAGCAACTGACAATAGGAATCATTAAACATTTGAAGTAATTGGTATACCTCCTGAACAGTGATTTGCAAAAAATAAAATTTCCTTATGAAATTCCACAGATATGACTGTACAGGCTCATCAGAAACTACTCTGAATCAACTATATGTATATATACATAAATTTAAGTATAATAGATAAAACTATATATATTATATAAAAACATATAAACTATTAATCCATCCAACTTAAAAATTCTATGAATCACTAAAGGTAAACATCAAACCAAAACATAACAGTTAAAACAGTAAAGCTGAAATGCCCATTTCATCCAAATATGTAGAAGTTGTTTTCAATCAAAATATAAGAAGATAGCAATATAATTTACAAAATTAAGTACTATTCTCAAGATGAAATATTTCTTCACACAGCTTAGAAAAAGAACAGGTACATAATCACAACAGAGAATCCTTTATAAAAACCCACAACAATATGTTGTTTGTACATCCTCCTTTTCTAATTTTA
Source organism: Actenoides lindsayi (assembly GCA_025331215.1). Classification (NCBI taxonomy): domain Eukaryota; kingdom Metazoa; phylum Chordata; class Aves; order Coraciiformes; family Alcedinidae; genus Actenoides; species Actenoides lindsayi. The sequence continues at coordinate 10,340 of WTSP01002028.1, forward strand.
AGGTCAACAAATTGCTACATACAGATGACAGATTTTTCTGTACTGTACAAGAAGGTATGTTCAAGACACCGTTTCATGAAGGAGAAATAAAGGAACATAAAAAGACTGAAAGAAAATGCAGCTCAACTTGACAAATTACTATGCACACTAGATAAAAATCTAACACTGACAGAAGTCTGGTTAAGTTATATTTTAAACGAAGTTCAAAGTTATATTGCATCCAAAGTAATACGGTGTGATGTTGAAAATAATGTTACTTATTACACTTCTATTAAATTGTCAAACGCTCCTTTCCTTTCTTAGTATGACTTTGAGATTGTCAACTTTTCAGTATCCTTGATGCAACCATGGTTGGATCACTTCTGCTTGAGATCGGGCCTTAGCAAAAGTTATGACTGAATACTGCAAAGCTATTTTTAAAAAGAATATTCTTGAAAACGCTTCTAAACAACTAAATGTGAGACTAACAATAGAAACACCCTTCTATAAACCAAAATCAGATAGTTTTCTCTCACCTCCTCAAAGCATCAGCTCCTTTATGCTACAGATTTGTAAGTTATCTGATAAATAGGTTTATGTTTTCAAAAACCCCAGTTTTTCTCTTCCTCCCCCAAATCCTCCCAACTTAACCTGTTACAGAATCTGCCCAGGTCTGAAGAACCAAATGCAGTGCCTCAAAGGTGTGACCCATACATTTTTCATAAACAATGACAAATAAAATCTCTGCTTTTATAAACAAGTAGAAAACATGAAAAATTAAATTACAAAGATATCTATTGTGTCTTCATATTGCCCCTATCATTGTGACCAACAGCTAATTTTAGCGCCATAAATGAGTAAATTTAGCAGGGTACAGTTAGTTTCCCCTGTCCTACAAATCTATCAGGAAGAAATCGCATGAACACCTAAGAAATAGGAGGTCAACTGATGCTCCAGGACAGGAGAACAAGAATCTCATGATACTACAGCATCATCTCCTGGAAGACCAGTGCAGGAAATCGAGAAAGAATATATAATTTGTTTGTTTTTTTCCTTTGTGATCCCTGAATAAGCTCAATAGATACAAACAACAGGTATTTTCAAAGAATTTACTTCAAATGACATTCAATATAGTTAGAACATACTTGAATAGAATTGGCCACAATATTACTAAACTCTTGTTATATTTATGTTAAAAAAAAGTGTTCTTGGAGAACTTGTAAGCAGATGAATTTACAATTTTTAAATACCGTTAAATTACATGGGTCTGGTGTCTCAGTTCAATTGAGAAAGCACCTACAGCATTAGTACTGCCTTTATACCTTAAAGACTCAGACTGTTTAATATTCACCCAAGCTAAACATCACAAAAATAAGAAACATATCAGCCAAACAGAAGAAATTTGTTCATTATGAGCAATTAGCCCTTAAGTCATTACCTGAGAGAAGTTCGCTACCCTTCTCAGAACCTCTAGCACTCACAATGGCATCATCAGCTCACTGCCATTGATCACAGTTGGCCCAGATTGGACCTTTACCTAGCATTTTATTTTAGTTATTTTTTTGCCTTTTTTTCCCTTTCCCCTTTTTTTTTTTTTAAGAAAAAAACAAAACAACAGAACTTATTAATTCAAATTGTGATAAAGCTCTTCTCCTATCTGGAGTAGGTCCTCAGTTACAAACAACAAATTTTACTTTGACTTGCTAGAACGTAGGGCAAGCAAAACCAACCACTATTCCTCTGGAGACTGACCTTCATGGATATTGGTGAATGGCTCAGTGAGCCACAAGCTAACACTCCACCATGCTTCAGAACACCATCTTCACAGAAGTCTTACATTTTAATATAAATGTATATAATTGTCTCTCTAAATCATCACCCTTAGCAACATAACTTGCCTAGAGCATCATGCTGCTTATGCCAAACACAAATGGCAAGACTGAGCAGTGTCAGTTACTACTGGAACACTGCATATCAACCTTTCCATGCTTTCCTCCTCCCCCCAAACACCTTCAACACTACTCAACTACAATAATTTTTAAAGAAACTGATATTCTAAGTATTAAGTACAATTTAACTCCCTCTTGAAGAAACAGGTATTTCTACCACCAAACAGAAGCATTTCAGGAGACATGCTATTAAATCTTAGTAATGAACCATCGGTTCAATTCTAAAAACATTATCTAAATACATCAAATAGTTTCCAAAAGAACAACACAATTTAAGGGAATTATCTGCAAAATGAGATACTTATGTTTTATTTCTGTCCAGATTGCCCTACAGCTTCTATACTGTGATAAAATGTGCCAACATATCATATAATACTGGAGAACCAACAGAGAAATATACTGCATGTGCAAAAGGAAGTCAGGGGAGGGGAAAGTTGTGGGAAATTCCAGAATGAATCACCACTGAGGATCCTTGGGAGGGGAAAGGGAGCAGAAGAAAAGAGGAACACAGAAATCATTCTTCCCATAAAAAATAATTTTCTACTGAAAACTAAACCAGACTTCGAAAGAGCAATGGTGAATTCCTTCGACAGGTGGTGTCAATAGATCTGCCCAATAGTCACTTTGGCAGCAATGCTACGGTGATGGGGTTTGTAAAAATAAAACTTAAAAACACAGTATATACACAATGGAAATATATTAAGAAGTTAATTCAACTTTCCAATACAGGACACTTTTACCCACGTTAAACTAGCTACTGTTAATATCTGATAGTTTGCAGTTTCTGCTGTAGTTTTACAGACTGTAGTAGACATGGACTTAAACCAAAAGCAAAACCTCACCCACAAGGAACAGCTGGCTTTAACTGGTGACAAGCTCAGACCTAATGACTCTCCTGTCAAAGTCCTTCTGCTTCTTTACATCTGCTTTCCTATAGTAACTGATGACATGTAGTGCTGTTTTCTTACTGATACACCATTTAAAACTGAAAGTTGTGGCTGCTAATGCTCCTCCTTGCCCTACTGCAGGGTGTCTATTTCCTACAAATGTGATCTAATGTTTTAACTAATCAACTCTTAATTCTTAAATGCCTTAATTTTAAATGTATCTGGTTTAATTCTTAGAATTTAAGTTCCAGAAATGCTTGCTGCCAGAAGATACAAACAAGGCATCCCTGAGGCATTCTCAAATGAAAATGCATGAATTTAGAAACCTTCAGAAACCCTGAAACTAACTTGGTTAGCTTCTACTGAGAGGAAGATTTGCAGGGGCAAAAAAACCCAACAAAACCAAACCAAACAAACAGAAAAAAAAACCCCACATATTTTGGAACTAAAGTATTATCATTGTAACACAATGTATTTTCACAGGACCTGATAGCTTAAAGATACCTAGAATTTGATAGAGAAGCTAAATGCATTAGGAACAAAGTCAACTTTGTATTTATGCAGAATTAAGCACTGGCCATTAAATGGCATCCATCTGGCTAGGTTCGACAAGTGTATGTAAAATAATATCAAGCTCTTAGAAATTAAATATATATTTAAACAGAAGACTACTCTCTTCCTCACTGGTTCACTGATTAAGCTGTAACAATAATGTTAAATAGCATTTTTGGTGGCAAGGAGCTAAAAGTAAATTTTTGAATTATCATACAGAACATTCAGAAAGTCACAGTCTATCCCACTGTCCTACTTTATTTCTCCAATAAGAAATTTAACTGAAAGAAGCAATAGTTGAATCCTGTTCTTTTAAGGTAGAGGCAGATGCTTAATACAGAACATCTATCCTCAGAGAGGACAGACATGTAGTTCCAATAATCCTGGTTGTTACCCATGGAAAAGGAATGCATAAGCCCAACAAAGACAAGGTTGGTCTTATCACGAGTAATGCATATGGTGGGAAAGTTCCTTGGAAATCAGTCAAGATCTAAGAGCAGAAGAACTGTAATTTAATTAACCACAACAAAGCATTCCACCTGCCTAGCACAAAATCTGAGTCATGCAGTTGCTGTTTTAATTATAAAAGATTCACTGGTTCTAGCATGGCAAATGTAACTTGAAGAGGGTTTTTTTTTTTCCTTTCTTTGTTACTGTGCTGGAAGGAAAAACGTCTCTGGAAGAATCCATAGGACGCATTGGAAGACTGGCATTAGCTCCCAGTGCAAGTACATGGTCACGCTCAGATTAAGGAAGTCAGCAAGATCTTAGCCTGCTTATAAAACCAAAATCTGAGTTCGGTCATATATATATATTAAAAGAATACACATATATGGAGAAATTACAATATATAAAATAGTAAATAACACAAAGCTCCAAAAGTCCTTTTCACTACTTGTCATTAGAAAAGAAGCCTATCTTGGGTCTTCTCCTGAAGACAGACCCTAAACTGAAAGCTGCAAGCCACTATCACCCATGTGAGGCTGTTTTTAAGACATTTATAATTTGATATGATGGAACTATACAGATAAAGCAGAATCATCATCACCTTTACAGTATTTACCATTGAATTTAATTTTAATAGTGTATCTATAGTATGTACAAGGGGTTTTTTTGCATTTACATTGCATCTTTATCCAAAAAAGGTGGAAACCACTTGTACTGTATTTAAGGCTAGTGCTAGAAACAACCTGTAAGATACTACACTGACATTTACCTTATAAAATTTAATTCCAGATTTATTATTTTTTTGTAGTCAACTGTCTTTACTTGAAAAATAAAGAGCTTTTGTGGCATTTCACACTGTTTTTATAAAAGGCTAGAGCAATACTACTCTGTAACCAGTATGTTGTGTAAAATTCACACAACTTTATGATGTGGACCAGCATTTCCTTTACGGAAGGAGAAGGAATAGAGGCAGTGTGGCCTTGTGCTCACCATGTAGAGAGATAAGAGAGAAGACTGGCATTTCCTAAGGAAACTGTAGCATTACCATAGTGATGCTCCAATTAGTGTCTCAAACAACAGATGCAGAGGCAATCAAACAAATTCTTAAAAGTGTGGATAGGAGAGGCAATGAATTGCTTGTCATTATATATATTTATAAAGGGTATTTTCTATTCTAATAGTACAGAAAATATATTTTATAAACATTTTTCCTCTCTGAAGCTTCCCATATTAAAACAAGCTATTTAAATGCATACATGAAAGACCATACCTTTTTTGTCTAATTATATATAAGCTCCCTTATTTTAATAACACTGCGAGACACTTCATTTTTTATTTAAGATGAATATTTTCTCAGAGAAAGCATTCTCCCCTTCTCTAGCATGCCTAAACTTGTATTTGTAATGATGGAGACAGGCAGTAGTAGCGGATTAAAGGCCTGTCTAAAAGTTGCTGAAAACTGTCAAAACTATTGGCTATTCATAAGAAGGATGAATGTGCAAGGGGGAGGGGGGGATGGGGTGTGGATCATAACAGGCTAGTATTTGTATGTTAGGCAAGGATTAATCTATTTCAAAATAAATAACTAGGTATCCTGCATACAAAATCTGTTTGTGATCTGGAAGAGCAAGTTAATCCTTTCACCCACCTCAGAGAAGGAATTTGAAGCCAGACAAAGATTTTGGAAGGAAGAAATAGACACTTTTACCTTACTTAGGACAATGAATTGTCTTTGACTTTGGGATTTAATGATCTAATAAATAATAACTTCATACCACAGAGCTAAAAGATAATTACACCGAAGTATTAAACAACATAATTACATATTATCTTTAAGAAGCATTCCTTATTATCTAGTAAACTCTGCTACTTAAACATATTAAGAACATAAACATACATTTATGTTCAGGATACACCAAAATAATTCAGTAGGATTTATTTCCTTTGTACAAAAAGCCTTTAGAGGAAAGAAAACATAGGTGAAGATAGCTGTCCAAGACAGTCATAAGCATCTGTATTCCACTATCAAAAAAAAACAAACCAAAAAAATATAGAAATGCAATAAAAAGAAAGCTAAAGCTCATTAAATACTTGAAACTAGCAATCAAGCAGTAACTTGTTATTTATGTACCTGCTAAAAAATACTATTGAACTTCAGCTATCTCCCCTGAATTTTGCTGGAATTGAAAATTCATATTATTATGTATTAGCCATGTTACCTATTCCCAAATGCAGTTCTCTCTCCATTCTGACACTTACTGAAATAGGAAAGCACCAAAACCATTTGCCATATGGAGCTTCTGACTTGATTGTTCTAATAAGTACTTAATTATTTTTGCATTACTTTATTTATCAAATTCACAGACTTAACTTTGAAGTCTATTCCCATGACAAATTATTTTCATTTCCTAGAATGCAGAGGAAAGACAGAGCTTATCTTTAGAACTTAATGTAACCTCTGCTTACAAGGTTTACTCCTTAAGACTGTTCAAAGTGAAAAAAAGGAAGATGAAAAAAAATATAATCAAAATAGTTAAGATTTTATCTCTGCGGTGATGATATCTTAACCCAGTGAAAGGAAAAAATATTACTAAATATAATCTAGAAAATTCTTCTCTTCCTGCTGCTCCTAAAATTGAAAAATGCCTTTTTATATTGTGTTGAGAAAACACAACAATATGTTGTAGACTTCAGTCATAAATATTATACTAAAAGTTATAAGATTAAAACTAACACATTTCTAGCAGGTGGGACACTTCCTGCAGAATTCCAAAATAATAAAGTAGTAACAAAAAATAAGAAATAAAAAGAGCAATAATTTTTGTTGTTAAGTCATTCTATTATAAACCTAACACCATGCTAGCACTCCTATCATAGACAAATTTGACTCATATTCCCATCTATACCTTAAAGTAACCAAACCTTATAAAGAGACGAGTATTTGTAACATTTTAACAGTTGATTGTCAGTAGAGTTCCAAGGAACACGCATCAGCAGGGAAGACTAAGTGATGTGAATATCCAATACTTCTCAACAATCTATGATAGGAGATAAATGCAGTGAGGATAGAGAATTCTTTAAATTTTTTATTTATGTTTTACACTAATGAGTCACAAATTCAAATGTACATAAATACATACTGGAACAACAAATAGCGTTTCATTGTTAAAGGATATATAAAATATTTATTCCTAACACAACATTCCTTCAACTGTGAGACTGAACCCACTTCCATATGATGGTAAGACAATATTGGATACACTCCGTAATTTTCCCTTCCATATTGCTGAATGCAGTCTTATTCCAAGGCTACAACCAAAAAGGTAAAATAGGATTTCAAGGGCCAATATGTAGCTATTTTAATCAATCTTGTTCTTCAGACTCTATCAATTTTCTTCACGCAAAGAAATATTTCCTTATACAAACAAATACAGCTTGAGTAGCATCTACTTTTTTTGAATGCACATAATTAAAGCTGGCCAATGTATCAACAGCCTAACGCAGAGGCATTCATTAGCTCAACTGCTGAGTATTTTCCCAGACTGCTGTTCCTTCTGACGGCTGGGTGCTGTGATCCTCTTCTGTGGCTTTCACAGCATCCTAACTAGTGATTTCTTACATCCATTTAAAAGCAAAAACAAAACAGCCCAAAAAAAACCCAACCAAAGCAAACAACCAAAAAACAAAAACCCCAAAACGCAAACCATAACACAACCCAGCCACAAAAAGAACCACAAAACAAATTCAACCTGGATCTTAAGTTCAACCTTGCCATTGCATAAACAGATGGTCATTTACACTAGGTCAAACCAAAAAATCCCATAAAAGCATCTTTACTCAGTTTGTGTGGAACAAAAGTGAAGCAAAATCCTGCTTGCTTACTCTTTCTAGAGTCCCGTTGATTAAAATGTACGAAGCCCTTACATAACAGACCTGCTGATATCCTGCACATTAGCACAACAGCAATAAGCGATGAATATTTGAAGAGGAGAGCTGTTGAAATGTACAGTTTCGAGAAGAAACTATTAAAATTTTTGATACTCTTACTCAGTTTACTTTTCTTATTTTCCCAGCATTTTTGGTCATTTATTTAACATTTTTAAGTCTATATGCTTATAAGTCAGATATATTAATCTCTGGAACTGAACCATATCTGTGAAAATTGACAAGCTTTACATGTAACCTCGGGCGGGGGGGGGGGGGGGGGGGGGGGGGGGGGAGAGCGGGCGCCAATTCCGTCCATCCACTTACAAGACAAAAAAGAACATACACTGTTCCAACCTTATACACCCCCCCCCCAACAAAAAAAA
>WTSP01002029.1:0-15294 GCA_025331215.1 Actenoides lindsayi
AGTCTCCAGAGAAGGAGACTCCACAGCCTCTCTGGGCAGCCTGGACCAGGCTCTGGCACTCTTACAGGGAAGAAGAGTCTGCTCTGTGCCTCTGGGGTCACCTCCCTGCCATGGCTCCTGCCCGGCCCTTCCCAGCTCCATCCTCCAGAGCTGGGTGCAAACGCTTCGCTTTCCACCTCTGAACCTTTATTAGTGGGGGAATATCCAAAAACAACAAACCAACAACACAGCTACAAAAGGAGTTCACGGCGAAATGTGAAGCAGCCTGTGTTTGAAATGCTCTGTGTCACCGAACCGAGTCCAATAGAAAACAATGCCTATTTATACACATATAAAATATAAAAGGAACAATACATCAGAAATGTATAAACAAGGGCTGCGGAGGCCTTCGTGGTATTTACACTTGGAGATGGGGCAGTGTCCGTTCAGTGGATCTGTGAAAGTCTCTGTGGCCAGAGAGATGCTCAGAGCTGGGCTCAGCCCCGCCGGGACCGGTGGGAAGGTTCTGCACCAGCACTGGGCTGGGGGAAAGCCAAAGCCCAGGGTGGGATCCACCCGGGGCCGAGGCAAACGGCGAGCAGAGGCTGTTCCCGGGCTCCAGCAGCCGCGTTGGCCTCGCCGCGCGATCCCAGCTGGGAAACAGCAGGTCAGGCCCCTCAACAGAAGGGAATAAAATAAAATAAAATAGAAAATAATAATAATAATAAACTCAAGAGGGAGAAGTTCCACAGTCACGTGGGTAACAGATCTCCCCAGCAGGCTCCGGCCGGGCCCCGCGAGGCCGGGGTCGTCCCCGGGGGCAGCGGATTCAAGTAAAGGCGACAAGTCGAGGCAATGGGCTGAGTTCTGCTGGGTCAAACTCGCCGGCTTCGAGAGAAGTCCCAGTTAAGTGCTGCCTGCGGCTCTTTATAGCTCCTTGAGGATGATCTGGAACTTGTCCTCTGCTTCCACCACGTCCAGGAGAAAGGCCATGTGGTTGCTGTAGTGCTGGATGATGTTGTTGTCCATGTTCACCAGGATACTGCAGGAGAGGGAGAACGGCCGGGTCAGAAGCAGCACATCGAAAGGTGTGCAGAGCAGCTTAGTAGGGAGGGCTGGACATTCCCAGTTGTGAACTGGGAATAGCATCACTGACAAAGCCCCATGGCACTGGAGGGGGGGGCTCTCTGCAATGTCTCCCCTGAAAGTTACCATTACCAATTGCCTTTGCCGCCCTGTTACTGGCCAGCAGCACGGTAGCCACGCTCCTTGCTGATGGGTGGTCACAGGCTCCGCGAGTCCCAGCCCGGGGCAGGCACGAGAAGGTGCCACAGCTCCCACCCTGCCCAGTTAAGAGGGGCTCAGCCCCGCTCAGCTCCTTGAAGCCACGAGACAACACAACAGGCAGGAACCTCCCGCAGAGCTTTTCGCAATTCTGCCCTCGACAAGCCCCGGCCCAGCGGTTGCCACGCAGGCAAATTCCCCTGGATTAGGGCAGGGCGTGAGTCGGGAGGGGAATTGCTCACCCCTCGCCGCGCGCCCGGCTGCTTCTCGGGGCGCGTTATTCTCAACAAGCCGAGACTGCTCTGGGAGTGGATGGAAGCGGTTGGGGACGGGACACCCTTCGCCGCTCCACAACCACCTCCCGTGCAGATGTACCCTGAGCGCTGCCTGGGAGCCTGTTCTGTGAGGAACACACACGCACACACAGGTGCACGTGCACCCACACACATGTGCGCACACATACATGTGCGCACACACACATACATGTGCACACACATGTGCGCAGGTTTGCCAGCAGTGGCAAATTGCTGCCCGTGCTGAAGGGCACGGCTCCAACCCCGCTGCGGATCACAGCGGCTCCGACCCCGGATCGGTTACGTGGCGAGCCGGGGAGAACAGAAAACCTTTCCGACAGCCGATGGAAACCCGAGGCTGCGGTTCCGCGCCCGGCGAGAGCCCCTCGTTATCGTCCTGGCCGTCAAAGGGCAGCTTTGCATCACCCCCCCTGAGCTCCCATAAATCAGATGTGAAATTTGTAACCGTTCGGAGGAAACAAAGAGAACAAATTATCTTTCTTTGCAGGAAGCACGTCCCCTCCAGGTTCCCGCCGGGGTCATTAACGGAGCGAGGGCGTTAATTGTGCAACGCTCCGCCAGCCGAGGTTAAAACCGTGGAAAAGAAAAGGCTGAGCATCTGACACCTCTCCCGGCTGAAGGGGCACCAACACCGGCCCCGGGGTCCTGCCGGGGAGCGCTCGGGGTCAGCGCAGCCACCGTGGGCTGCAGCGCTGGGCTCCCATCCGGGTGATCCTTTGGGCAGGCTGATCCCAGCCCCGGCCCAGCGTGCTCAGAGTTCCCCGGGGAAGGTGGGAGCTCTGCCCTCATCTCCAGTCCGTTCCAGTGTCAGTTTTGTCCCAGCGCTCGCACCGGGCACCGGCCCCGCGGGCTGTGGATTCTGCTGGGCACGGGCACCCAGGGCAGGGGGAGGCCGGGGCACAGCGTCCGATTCCCGGGGAATCGTAACCGGCCGCCACGGCTGCACCGCAGCTCTGGGTACCGCGTGGGAGCAGCACTGGGGCTGCTGGGGCCAAGGGGCCAAGGTCCCTGAGCCCCGGACCCCAGGGAGTCCAGCCTCCAACTGGTGCCCCCAGAGAGACCGGTGGACACCCAAGGGGGGTGGGGGGTTGTCCCAAAAAGCCTCGCAAGAGAGCTGCTCTGTGCGGGGAGCCGGAGAAGTCACCTGTGCCTCCTGCTAACGTGCTTCCATCTGATTTCTCAACCACAAAAAGATTCCAGGGAGTGTTGATTGGGGATCTGAGCCCTGTATTGTTTTTCTAGACCAAACCTCACCGAGATATGAAATTACTTATTATTGCTCTTGAGTCACCCTGAGACTAAGTTCAGCTGAATGAGCTCATCACGCTAAGGAGGCCCAGGGCTGACAGTAGGTCCTCACCTGCTGTAAATCCAGGTAGTACCACTGAGCTTCACTAGCTTACACCAGATGAAGATCTGCCCCTCAAGCTGTAATTACCAAGAGAGGTTTGTTTAGGGTGGAGCAATCGGATAAAATTATTGAAAGGAAAATGAAATCTGGGGGAGCAGGAAGCAGTGTCTGGCCCTGCCAGTTAGTAGGCTGGAGAAGACCTTGTGTGTCCCCCACACCTCAGCAATAATCTTAGGACATCACTCACGTCCAGCTTTCATTAACCTAGGTGTTAAATTTACGTGGGTTTTTTAAAATTTAATTTCCAGATGTTGCCTTCTCTCCTCATTAATCCCTCTTTGCTCCTCCCGTCTGGTGAAGAGATGGAAAGCCCATTTGCCCGGTTTCCCTCCCAGCCATTATTAAACAACATTCACTGCTTATCAGATCAAGTAATGAACAAAACCAAAGCAAAACAAAGCTGAGGTGGCCCCTCCCCTAAGCTGTGCCATTTCCTGGGCCACCTGCAAACCCATCAGTGCTTGGATCTCTCTGGCCACGCAGATGCTCCCCATCAGCCGGTTCAGAAAACTCCAGCCGGAGCTGGAGTTACCTCAGAGGAGATGTTGTCTGATGACAGCCTGATGACCCGTGCTGGCCACATCACAAGCCACCACCACGGCTGACACGCCTGAGTTTTGGCTCGGTCCTGAAGCTGTAACAATAAACTGACCACCCCTGTCCTTGGCAGTTGTTCTTCCAGAGTGGACTCGAGGCACGCTCTGGCCGAAGGTGTGTGGGACAAGCCACTCTTGAGGCCACCAGTGTTATTCTTTTATTTTGGGGAGAGAATTTCCATTTCTGGGGCTAGTGGATTAGAAGCATCTGACAGCACTGAGGGCCCTGAGGTCAGGAAGAGGTGAAGAGCCTCCTGACAAACCTGGATACCTCACTGTGCCCCACCCAACACCTTAAAATCAGGACCATATCTAAAACCCATCCAAGTTCTCAACCAAGGAGCTTTAGAACACTCTCATCTCACTGTCACCGGGAAGCAAACGCAGCAGGAGAGCTTTGAAGTGACCCTCAGCTCCCGAGGAGGACTCTGTTCCCTTGTGTTTTACACAGAGCAACCTCTCCTGGGGGCTGTGCTGGTGAGAGGAGCGGGGCTGCTCAGCACGGGACCCGTCATCAGCCTCGCTTTTCTGCCCGGCTCTCCCCATGGCCAAGCTCGGGACCGGGGCCAGCAACAACAATGAGTTCATCTCGCAGGCAGCCGGTGCTGCTTGCGCAGCCTGATTAGATCTCGCTCGCTCTGCAAGAAGGGCTCCGGCTTTAGCGTTATGGAAATAAGCTCGGGGGGTTACGAGCCGTTGCCTTTCCACCAGCTGAAGGGAAAACCCGCAGCCAGAGAGGGGGACGGAACCCAGAGGGAGTTCTGAGTCCCGAAAACCTTTCTGGCAGTAGTGCTTGGCTCCACGTCGAGACCACGGCCCTCCCTGGAGGACTGGGCAGCTGCTGCAAACCAGCACCGCTCCCTCTCGGCCGCGGGGAGATGCCTGGGGACGGGTCACTAATAAAGGCCATGCTGAAGTGGCTCGAGCAGCCGTTTCACCCCTCGTGCCACCTTCACCCCTCACCCTGCAGAGCTCCGGCTGCGTCCCAGCAGCGCCCAGCAAGAGGCTGAGGCGGGACCAGCATTTCTGTACTGGAGAGACACCAGTGCCCAGAGGGGTCTGATCCATCCCCTCCCGAAGTGTCGAGTTTCCTCTTAACCTCCCTGGTCTGGGGATGGGATGGCAAAGCTGGGAACAGACACCACCACCCCTTTCTGATCTTCCCTCTTCTCCACCCAGAGCTGCCCGTGCTCTTCCTTAGCTGGGACAGTCTGAGCCAGGGACATTTCGGCCCTGGGTCTGGAGGAGCAAACATTCATACCTCTCTGATGGCAAAAAGATAAGTTCTCCATAACCTCTGGCTTTCAGACTGAGACACAAAAGATCACCCATTAAACTCCCCAGACAATTCCTCCTTCATCCAACCTCCCTTCCTTGGGAGACTTTACACTCCAAACAAATATAATACGAACAAGCATTATCCCAAATCTTTAAAGCCCAGAATGATCAGTTTTATATGCTCCAAATAGCACAGGCTCACATGGCTTTACTTTTTATTATCTTGTTAAAGCTCTAAGTCAGCCTATGGCAGGGTACCAGAGAGAACGGGGTTTGGGAGGCACAGTGTAAAAGCAGATGAGAGATTAGCTTACCCTCTTTTGCATTTTTTGTAGACTTTATAAATGCTTTCCTCAGGAAGCCCGTACTTTTCTGATATCTGTGAGAGAAAACACAGCAACTCTTGGTACTTGTAAAATGAAATTCCGATGATAGAAACCAACGATAACACTGAGCTGGGGTTATTCTGCAGCAAAGGATTCTCCCCTCCCTTTTACTCGAGAAAAAAAAGAGCCAAAGTCACCATCTGAAGGGGACAATGGGAACGTGTCCGTGGCTGGAAGGGGGCAGAGGGACAGGCTGCAGCTCAGCTTTGCTTCTCTGGCTGATGGCTACTGCCAGGCCAGGAACCTTGAGGAATAATCTTCCTTTTCTTTCTCTCGTCCCCTGGCCTGTTTGGGGCTTGATGCCTCAACCTGCTGGGCACAGAGGGCTGAGCTTTGCCTTTGCTGATGCCTCCACAGGGGAGAGGAACAGAAAGTGTGTGGCTGTGGCTGCCGGGGATGGATGTGTCTGGCTGCAGCTTTTGCTTAGTTTTTAGCTGCCCTGCAAAGCTTTCCTGCAGCCCTCCCCTCGACGTGTACAGTTGCAGTTTTAGGATGGCAGGAGTTTTGTAGCATTTTCTGTAGAGGTTTCAGAGTATTTGTGGGGAGGGATGGGGGAGGGAGAAGATGGCAATGAATCCTCTGCACTGGCATTTTTCAAACTCTCTGGTTTCAAAAGTTTGTAAAACCGACAGAGCTTAAAGTGCAGCCATAAAGCCACCTCAAATCTGGGAGGTTTATTGTTTGTTTCCTTCCCAGCAGTCTCCGAAGAGAGGTGGGTTATCAGAGATGCTGCTGATAATCATCTCAGAAATATGTCTGTGCGCTCCTCAAACACAGCGAGGGCCAGAGCCGGCTTCAGATTGCACATCTGCAGCCTTGGGAATGGAAAGGGTGTTTTACAGTGGAAAATATGAACGCGTTGTCACAAGAGGAGACTGATATTATGATCTGAACGAAACATCTTTGCCATTAGGTGTGTTCTTCCCCACTGCAGCACTGACAACACACAGCCCACGCCAGCAGCTGTGGGTAGAATTCACCTGCTACTCACAATTTCCATTTCCATTCTCAAGAGGAAGCAGAGTGGAGATACAAACTGTCCCACAGCCAGCTTCCGACACGCCAAGTACCAGTGTCCTTTTATCTGCAGTTTGTCCACGTGCCCCAGTTTTTTGGTAACACTTACAGCTGTTCTGAGGCCCTGGAGATCTGGTGTCTTCAACATGAGAGCATCAAACACTTCCTCCGACTCCCTCCGCACGTACAACAAGACTGAAAGGGATAAAGCACCACACTGAGCCAGGGCTCTTCACGGCCCCCTTCTCAGAGGGATGCGGCCTCAGGTGAGTCAAGATCCAGGGTTACTTGAGTCACGTGAGACAGGAACGTCGTTCGAGAAGAGTTCCCATCCCAGGGGTTACCTCTCTGAGGATCTTCTTCCTTGATTTGCTTTGGAGGTAGCGGGTCAAACTCCTCTGTGAAGGAGGCACCACTTCGTTTCAGGGGCAGCCTAAGCCAAAGGAAGATACCTCTCTCAGGAGGGCAGAACAGCAGCAGCCAACAAAACAAGTCCAGCAACTGAACTTCTGCTTGAACGGCCAATTACGGCAACAAACACCCAGCAACGAAGCACCAGTCTTATAAATTACAGCAGCAGAGTGTCTGCCAGAGCTGCAGCTTCCCACCTAAGGCAGGCAGGGCCAGCAGTGGGTGCAGGCACTGGTTTTGGTATCACATCATCAGCAAAAGCCTTCTGCCCCTGCACGTCATTGTTTCTCCATTGGTATCACCGGGCAGTTGATCGAGCCTGGGGTACGTACTGGATCTCTCCACTCCAGACACATTACAAGTGGGATTTCTACTTCATTCCAGTTTATTTTACAGCAGGAATTGCCTCAGGTTGCTTGAACCTTTCTGTCCCAGTACTGTGATGGTTTTTTCCCCCTCTTTCAAACCCTGTCTCAATAAGAACAGGACAGTCATGGACCAGACTCACATTGGAGTGCCTCACTGACAGGAAAAGAAACGTTATCTGCATTTCTGCATCCCTGAGTCCATTCTAGGCCCAATTTTAACACATATTTTGACACTCAGGGTGTCAGGGAGACACTGTGCTGTGTTATTTTGCACCTGTAGATATTTACTGCCCACGGATATCAACCAACCACAATGTAGCCGAAGAAACAGAGCGGCTGATGGATGGGAAATGCAAACTACTGCATCCTTACCTGTTTGCAGAGCTGGGAACAGCAGGGGGGAGCACCTTGAAATGGAAAGGAAACATTGCTCTTTTAGTTTGCACAGTATCACTGTGTGCCAATGAAGCTGGGGGGGGAAAGGCAACAGGGGCACATTTTAAACATGATTTCCCTCTTCCCAGCCCATCATTTTTCCTACACGATTAAACCCAAACATCTGTAGGTGTTTCTTAGATTAAATGAAACCTGATATAAAGCACCTATCTAGATTCTCCTCCTCTGCCTAGGAGAGACCTGAACACATATCTAGCTAGACTCTAAATCTCATAACCTTCCGGGGATCAAGGACCAAGTTTCTCAGTGAGTTCTTTGGTTGTAAAGCAGATTCTGATGGCATCAGGCCAGCAGCCACTGCAGGAGGATGCCACAGTATTGTCACAGGTGGTTCTTCCCCTCTTTGTGACAAACTGAGACAGTTGTTTCTACAGGGAATACTGATGAGCTCTGAAGGAGCCTGGGTCTGCATTTCCTCAGGCTCAAGGGGACAGAGAAGAGCAGAGGACAAGTGAGAGACGTTCCCTCCACCACAGGGACTGATACAGTCACATTTTCCTACAGTTGACTTTCTGCTGATATTTTTGCTACCTCTCCAGTCCTCTGTGGAAGCTGCAGATGAGACCTGCAAACCACAGGAATACCTGGCTGGAAGGAACCTGGAAGGGTTATCGTGCCCATCACTATTGCATGACTATCTAGGCCACTCCTGACAGCTACGTCTTCAAGGTCACCACATTTCCACAGAAGAATTGCGGTTCGGTTTTTTTACATAACACGAGTCATGTCTGGGGGACTGATCAGTTTGGAAATGATGGGGGTGAGAGATGAGGGCAACAGGTCGGTTGTTTTTCGAAGGGACTCACCGTGCCACACCTCTGCAGGTTTGAAAAATGGACGTTGGGGATAAACAGGACTGGCTGGGTTTCGAGGTCAGTCTCCGGCCTCAGGAACGTGATTTCATTCCCTCTGAAGCCAGAGAGCAAACAGCCTTTCAGACCTACAGATGGAAAGTCCAGTTCATCTCAGTTCAGGTGGCAGTTCAAGAGGCAAGTAGATGCAGGGAGGGGAAAGCACCTGCCCAAGGTCTCCCGACAGAAATATTAGGAAAAAGTAGGGTCACGTCTTCAGGGCTTGCCCGGTGCTGCCTCCCCCAGGGAAGGCTCCCTGCCAAGGCCCCGGGACAATTTGGAAAGGTTCTTTAGTACTAATAAAGGGCTTTGGTAAGAAACCAGGCAAAGGACCTGACTGGCAAGCCATTTCTGAATGGTGCTGATTTCATCGGGCTTGGAAATACCCGGGGCCAGATCTTGTGCAGTTAACGGAGGAGGCAACACGGATTTCAACACGCTTCGGAGCAGGTACCAAACACCAGCACTGACCATTGTTGTTGGAGTCCAGGCATTTTCCTTTCCTTCTGAACTGCTTCCTTTCATCATCCCTCATTTTCCTTTCTGCTCCCTGTGGGGAAAATACGGTAAAAATTAGGACCTCGACAGTTCTAACATTGGCAAGAGAGGGTTTAGAGGCCAGCTCTAGGAGGTAAAGCACATGAAGGTAAAGGCAGCCTGTCTTCAACAATGCTCATCTCAAAGACCTTCTACAGGCCATCCAGAATTTTCTGATACTTAAAAATTAAAAATCAAAACCAAAATCTGCTTTTCAAAATGAAAAAGCAGATAGAAATAGCTGTGAGGTATTTTTCCATGGGAAGATATCTGAAGCTGGGGAAGAACCTCTAGGGACATTCTCATCTCTTCTTGCTATTTAAAAACTTGTCAAAAATAGAGTTTATTGTGAGGCACAATCCCACGTAAGGTCTGAGATGGGGAAAGCTTTCTAAGGACTCTGTTCTACAAAAGCCTCAGCAGAGCAGACACATCCCCACCGTCCCGTCTCACTCAGCTCAGGGGGTTAACCAGCTCTGTTCCTCAGCCCTGATCTCCAGGCTGTTCTAGACTCTCACAATCTTTCTGTTTTTTTTTTTTCTCCTGAAGTCACTGGCCATGGTCAAGCTGGTGGAGAAGCCACGTCCTACCTTATCACAGAATATCTTGATCTGGCAGACAGCACGGTGCACCAGCTGGCTGCTTCCGCTGCCGTAGTCGTAAGTGTCTATCTGGAGGTTGAGTGGGACACCCTTCACTCCTTTCTGGGAGGAGAAGTCAGTGCTCAGGCAATTCACCCCAATAAATACCTGCAAATAGGAACAGAGATGGATGCAGCTTGTTGGCGCTGAAAACATTATCCTCCAGCAGCAGTGGGAGCAGGGGGTAGGAACAAAAGCAGCTACTGAGACATCTTTCCAACCCGCCTGGTGTCAGCCAAGCCTGGGAGGTGTTGGCTTCCCACCAGTTCCCCATCCTTGCTGATATTTCTGATCTTTCATTTGAACAAGGGACCCTCAGAGAGCAGTGCCCTGGAGGAAGGGAGGAGGGCTAGGCTAGAGCTGCAGCAATTACAAATCACTGCTGCTAGCAAAATAAATATTCATCACACGCTGCTCTCCTTGGTCACTAGGATGGAATTACCTCCAGTGGAAACTTTTGAAGAAAAGCTGAGCACAGACAGAATCCACATTGTATCTCCAAATTACCAACTCATTTGTGTGACCTTGAAATTTCCCCTGGACTCTGGGGACAGCTGGAGAAGCTCCCACAGCTCCCCCAGCCTGGCTCTGGCTGAGGATTTCAGCCCTGAAACCCAATGTCAGACCTAGTCAGTACCTA
The DNA here is from genome assembly GCA_025331215.1 of Actenoides lindsayi. Classification (NCBI taxonomy): domain Eukaryota; kingdom Metazoa; phylum Chordata; class Aves; order Coraciiformes; family Alcedinidae; genus Actenoides; species Actenoides lindsayi. The sequence continues at coordinate 10,170 of WTSP01002029.1, forward strand.
TATATAGAAAAGAAAACCACTTAACTGTGGTGTGAAGTTTAATTGCAAGAAGAGAAGCAACAGGTGCTGCAGACAACCCAAATACCTGCCCCCTCCTGTCGGGCTCCCAGCCCTCCCAGCTCTCTGAAGTCTCACCTTTACCTGCCCCAGGCCAGCTCGTCTACAGAGTTTCTGCTAAGAGTTAAACCCAGTTTTGCTGAGGTGCCCCCGAGGGCTCGCCACATACCTGACATATTTCCATCTCTGACAACTTCGCCTTGAAGACATTTGTTAACCTCTTGGGTTGTAAAAGACCAAAGTTGCCTTTGGGCTAAAAGAAGGGCTTATTGAGATCCCAAAGCAAAGCTTTCCCAAGCTGCCAGCTTCAGAGACATGGGGTATTTATGCTTTTCTCTTTTCTTTCTCAGTTAATTCATCTTTTTTTACATGCTGCTTTCAATCCACATTAGACACCAAGTGTTAAGGGCGGACTCTGAAGAGATGCAGAAGAGGCAGCAGAGCTGGAAAGATTTTAATAGAAGCTTTACAGATTTTAAGTCAAAAGGGATCTTGTGACCTGCCTGGCTCCCTTCCACATCACACAAGCCACAGAAGGGTGGTCGCTCAGTTCTGCAGCAAAATGCTGCCTTGAAAGGAGGGTCTTTGTTCCCTAAGCTGTGGTTTATTTAAATAGGCTTCACCTACGTGTGAGTAGAGCCCTGCTCTAGGCTGCCTGCTGCAAAAGGCTTTCTTCAGAGTTATCCATCAGCACTGAAAAAACATCTCTGAGCCAGTCTCAGGCATAGCCAGAGTGTTTATTAGCTAATGGCAATGCTTAAACACACAGAGGAGCACCGTGTCCTTCCCCACTGTCCTGGCAGACAAACACTCCCTGGGGCCACTGCGATGGCTTTGTTTGGATTCGAAACTCTCTCTGTCTTTCAGCAGGGGGAAGGTGCCTGGGCCGTCAGGAGGGAGGCTACCATTCTGCTGGGGACCAAGGCTGCCCACGGCCCGTCCACAAGCAGTTTGTACCTTGGCTTCTTCGTGGACGTTCCACACGAAGGACAGCGCGTTGTAGGCCAGCTCCTCGATGTTCTGCACTGTGTTGAAGTTTTCTTTGCAGTCAGCTGAAACGTGGTGGAGAAGCAGTTTAGACTCTGGCTGCAGAGACACGTTCCCCAGGCTCTCCACTCCCCAAAGCCTGCCTCTCGCTGACTCCCAGGCTAAAAGGAGCCTCGTGCTATAAGAGAGGCCATCCTTGGTGCCACTGGGCAAACCTCAGCGTGCACATGCAAGGGACAGGCCAGGAATGAGTCAAAGGTATGGGCTGGTGACTGCTACTGGAGTAGTGGTTATGTAGTCAGCACAGAGTGCTTCCAAACTCAAATGACTCTGTTGTCTCCCCCGAGCTCAGCAAGGTGCTCAGCTAGACAGACAAAACCTTTGCTTGGCCAAGCAGGACATGCTGTAAAGCCTGCGTGGTGGCAGCAGAGAAGGACAAGCAGCACCAAAGCCTTTTCTGGCTCAGATTCCTAGACTGCAAGAGGCCACGGGTCACATCTGTAAGTGCCAAAGTAGTTTAGCAGTTTCTGTGTCTGACTGAGGCTCTTTGATGTATCTTGTTGTCCTAGCACATGGCAAACACCACCTTAAACCCACAGGAGCTGCTCAGCCAGCAAGGCTCTGAAGGCAGCAGATCATCCTGCTCCTCCCTGCTTTCCTCCAGGCCAGACTGTGGAGCTCCAGTGGTGTTATTGTGGACTGGAAATGCAGTAAAATGGTGCTAGACGTTATCAAACCTTCCCCCAGCCACTGCAATTGGACAGCCCCGCTCATACCGACGTCGATGACTCTCTGCTTGGCCGTGGGCTGGCGGGAATGCCAGTGCTTCCAGAACTTGAGCTGCTCCGTTGGGATCTTCTCGTTGTCAAAAACAATCATCACAACACTCTGTAAGACAGTGAGGACATCCCCTGTCAGTCTACACAGCAGGTTAACGCTTGGTGCCTTTATTGTCCTTAGGCAGGGGCAGCTTTGTGTCACTGTTACTATTTTATAGCTGGGGAAACTGAGGCAGGCAAGGGAAGGGATGTGAACACAGCCATGCAGGAAGGCAGTGACAGAACCAGGAGGCAAACTGCCCAATGTGCCCCCTAATTGCACTGCCTGTGAGTTTCCACTGACTCCAAGGCACACAAGGATCCTGTGCTGGGAGAACATCAGCAGTGCTGCAGCAAATATTGGGCTGGGACAACCTACATGGTCCTTTGCTAGACATTCTTAGTCTCAGGAATCCCGTAAGTCTTGAGATGCTCAAAGTCTAGCCCCTAAATACTGCTCAGGATTAGAGGACCAGGTTTCTTTGCTGGGAATTCAAGCTCAGCTTAGTCTCAGGGGTGGCTCTGAGGCCTGGCCACACATCCCAGGAGCAAGATGGGGAACCACTCTCTAGCTCAGAAGTCTTGCCACCAGGGCTGCTAGCCAGCCATGGGCTCCAGAGGCCTTGTGTGCACCCCTGACCTTACTGTGAGAGGTTTCACCTGCCAGGTGCCACGCTGGCTGTCTCTGTGCATCAGAGGATTAACTTGCTGTGAGTGAACCCACCCCATGCGTCGCTGTAAGCCGACGTGAGCCACAAAGCCATTACTCTTCACGTTCAGCTCTGTTCCCAGGCTGGTACAATTGCTGGATGTCTGATTGCAACATGTGTCAGCCAAATTGTCAGCTCGCCTCTTACCTTCACTTTATTTGAGGACAAGTGTAAACATTTGCTGTCTCCAGCTGTCCGCAGCGTGATGGGGTAGAACTGTCCTTTGTTGAGGTAGGCCATGGGAGAGTCCCCAGATTTGATGTGGATGGCTTTGGGTGACCCCAGAGTGTATTCAAAGTCACTTTTATGGAACAAAGAGAGAAAGATGAATAAGCACATGCTGCTGTTCCACTCCCAAAGCTAAACGAGAGGCCTGTGAGTCTCCACCCCTGCAGTCACTGTACACACAGGACTCTCTGACCAGTTCCCCATCTCACACTCCCCTACACCATCGAGCACCTCCCAGCACGGCACATACTGATCCTCCCCAACACCCTGGGGAGCAGCACTTCTCTGATATCCTCATTTTACCTTCTGGTTTTGGCTTAAAACAACCCAGCCTGTACATTCTAGCAGCTGGTGTACCCCTGTGGATGGCTCCAGCACAACTGCACAACCAACACGAACTGAAATAGGTACCTGTGAGGAGACTTTTACAACATCCTAAACACAAATTCCTGCCTCCAAATTCACACCCCTAAATGGCTGACCCAGGAAGAGTGTGTCCTAATGAGTCCTGCAGAAACAGAAGGGACTGCAGGACACTGACCAGGACACTGCTTGTTCATCCAGGTGCTTAAAAATAGACTTCAAAGCCCAGCTTGTTGAACTCTCAGGCTGGTGGGCAGCAACTTTAGTCTTTACAGAAAAGATCCGTAGCTTGACACAGAGGAAGGTGTCACTGTTGACAAGCAAATTGAAAAGAGCAGCCTGGTTTTCAAGAAGCCCTGCTCCTGGGCATTCACCAGCAAACCATGGGGCTATAGCTCAAGGTCTTTTCTCCTGCGAGGATCCCGTGCAAGCCACCACCTGTACACAAGCCTTCACACAGACCCTTCAAGTGCCCTGGAGTTGAAGATCACCGTGTTCCTGTTTAGTCACCAACCCATCTCATTTTCCTGCTCCGCCTCCCCTGCGATGCCATCTCTGAAGATAGGCTTGGCAGCTCCTCTTATCTGGAGCCAGGAGAGCCAGAGAACTTCAGTGCACAAATAAACAGCAAACAGAAAGCCTCTGGCTCACCAACGCGAGCTGCTGCCTGTGTGAACAGCCCCACGTCTGACAGCTGAGTCACGCAGTCAAGTGACTCAGGAGGCAAATAAAAAGTGGGAGGTGGAATAATGTTACCTGCTGGGAGGTTTATCTAGAGCAGGAAGGCTGAGAGAGGGGTGGCAAGGAGGAAGAAATCTCTCTCATGTTTTAGGAATGAAGGGCAGTAGGACCTTCCAAATCGAGGTTGGCTAACAGGGCTAAACCCAAAGTGACAACCTGAAGCTTCGATTAGGAGGAGGTTCCTTGTCACCCTCACCGGCTGCCAGCCTCATTTTCTCTCATTTTACCCCATTCCAAGTGGCTTGTGGGAAGCTGGTGCAGCTGCCTGGCTCTATCTAGCACGAGATCCAAGTGGTGCTCCTGGGAAGGGGCTGTAACACAGAGCAAGCCCTCCCACAAACACATCAGGGCCACATCTCCCCTCAGGCAGGTCAGGGAGCTGCTGAGATGTGGCCACAGCAGTGGAAGCACTCAGCATTGGATTTACACCAGTTTGGCCAACAGAGTACAGTGTGAACCACACGCCTCTCGAGCCAAAAGCATGAACTGGGATAACTGTGACTTGTAACGTGAATTTAAGATTGGCTTTGACTCTATCTCAGCAAAACACTTCAAACCTTCATCCCTGCTTCGTCCTAAAAAGACTAAAACTCCTCTCTGTGGCTACAAAGCCACGAAACAGCAACTTGCTCCTAAGATGCCGGTGGGATCACAACCTGTCTCTGCAAAAAGCAGGAGATCTAGAAGTCTGCAGTGGCCGTTGGCAAGAGTGGCACCGGGGTGAGGAAAGGGACACCAGGAAAGGGACCCGGCCAAGTGACCTGGAAACCCAGAGAGCAGGGGTTGGCAGTTACCTCTTAACACCGTCCGCAGCGTAACTCTCGGGGCAGGGGGGCTCCGGCTGGGCTTTGAGGATATCGCTGAAGAGCAGCGACTGGAGACAGGTGGAAACAGAACAGTCAGAAGTGGAATCTTGCATTGCTTTGTCCACCCATCTTCCCCCAGACATTACAACAGAGGCCACAGATAAAAAAAAAAACCAGACCTTCATTTCAAAGCCTTATCCTACTTCCAAAAGCAAGGTAAAACACCCCGACAATCCAATGGAGAATGGCAAAAAAACCCAAAGCTCCCACTGACTGCAGCACGAGAAAAACCCCCGACCTAGAGACAGCCTCACGCAGTGCCCGCTGGGCTGCGGCACCGGCACGCAACCCGCTAACGGCTCTGACCTCCTGGGGATCCTCTTTGAAAGTGCTGTCTGGCTGCCACCTCTGCTGT
>WTSP01002029.1:33920-46954 GCA_025331215.1 Actenoides lindsayi
GGGTGACCCTGCTCTGGCAGGGGGGTTGGACTCGATGATCTCCAGAGGTCCCTTCCAACCCCTGCCATTCTATGACTGTGATTCTACGATATTCAGCTACAAATACGTACAGGGAAGGACTCAGGGGAAAGCTTCAGGGGGATCCTCTCTAAAAGGGATTTCAAACTGGCTCCACATAAACTGTCTTCCAAGCCCAGCACCCAGCAGTGAGCACACGCTGCAGCTCTTTGGCCAAACCTAACTCACAGAACGTCCCTCCCATCAACTGTCTCACACATGCAACTGGAAACACAAAAGCACATTTCATCTTGCAAAAACCCAGGCAGTTGAATCCCCCCCCCCCCAGTGGTTACCACCCCAGGGGCAGAAGGTTCTGACAATGATGCCAGCAGTGCAAGGAAGGGCTCAGGGCTGGGCCCCCAGTTACCGCAGCGCTCTGATTCCTCTCTGAGAGAAACTTGTTTTTGAACATGAAAACAGTTTTTAAAATGGACCAGATGCAAAACATCAGGCGTTGCTCCCAACCATTTCCCCCAGTGCTGCAGCCTGATCAAAGCTGCCTCCCCTCAGGAAGTTATCTGATGTCAGCCAGTGACGCTACAGCAGAGATGAGTTTGGTCTCAGGTACCTCAGTTGACTCCGTTCATCATTAACCAGCCCTTTATGAGCAGAGATATGGAAATGTCACTGGCAGAGGTGGCCCAAGCTGCTCAGAATAAATTACCCTTATCAGCCAGCGGGTGAGATCCCAGCAGCAGAGACTGGGCTCGCAGTCAGACTCCAGTTGAAGCACCAAGTGTGTTTGGATCCCGCTGCCTGCTGGGTTCGCGCAGTTGCAGGGACGCCGGTTTCGATCTGGATCTCAGCACAGCACAGAAATGGGATTTGACTCAGCAATTTCCTAAGCAGCAAATAAAAAAGGAAATATTAATAATGAGTATCAGTCCGTGCTGGTGGACTATAATGAATCTGCTGCCTTGAAAGGCATCTTTACATGGCAACCGAGTTTCTGTGGCTAATTAGAAAAGCTCAGGCCAGAGATATTTATCTGCCTGCAACATCTGGAACTCCTAACGTCTCAGGTTTGCCAGCTTTCAGGGTTTCATCACAAATCTGCTGATACTTGCGCTTGTTCTTAGTTTATTTAGTTGCCTTTTCAAAGCCCCACTTCCTGCGATCACACGATCATGTGAAAGCCTTCTCGCCATAAGAAATCTCCGTCCTTCACGACTGTTGCAAAACACCTCAAGACACAACCCCTGTAGGCTCAGGAATGAAGAGACAGAAAGGAAAATAACTCCCTCACACACACACCCCACAAAGTTAAGCAATTTTAAAGCCAACCCTACATCTACCAGGGACCTGGCTTGTGGTTTCCAGGACCGTGGCTCATGACACAGTAGTGCTGAGGTTGGTCAGTATTGGAATCATCAAAGCACCCTGCAAATTTAATTTATTTCTCCCTCCTGTTCTACAGCTGCCATGACTCATCTGAACCAGTCACGGGATACTGGTCCAGGAGATGTTTTGGGGTGGCTGGAACTGGCGCACGGCAGCCGTCGCCCTGCCTTCCTCTGCCTCAGCACTTTGGCAGGAGCCGGCTTTCCCACAACACTTCGAGGAGAGAGCTGCTGGACCTGATTAGTTATAGGAAAGAGGAGGAAGCAGTTGGCTCCGCGATCTTGATTTGACTCTAAAATTGCGCGTGGAGCTGGGATTCTGTGCTCGGATCCCAGGTCTGGAGACACCTTCCGCTCCCGAAGCGTTCACATGCAAAGGCAAACGCAGGGGGGAGGGGAGAAGCGGCGAGGCTCGGGCAGGGGCTGCTGCAGCAACTGTGGGAACTGAATCTCATTTCCACTGAGAAAACTGGAAACCCTTCCAAAGGGCCCGTGCTGAGTCACCGAGCTGTCGTCTGCCGGCCGATCCCGCGCGGGCAACGCGGCACAAACCGCTCAGCAGCCCCGACAGGGAGAAGCTGCCGGGACTTGGAGCTCTAGTTCTCGGCTCTTTACAGGCAGGGAGGGATCTCCCTTGGCAAATCTTCCCCAAAATGGGCCCAGGGTCGGCCCTGCTCCCTCACCAAGGGACCTCACCAACATGCAGCCATCGAAGGGAAAGGAGAGCCCCCTTCTAGTGGGACCTGTCCCTGCCCAGGGCAGGGGGGCTGGAACTAGATGATCTTCAAGGTCCCTTCCAACCCAATCTCTTCTGTGATTCCGTGATTTGCAAAATACACAGAGCCCACAGCGTGTTGGATGCTGCAGCAAACCCCAGGCCAAGCTGGAAGCGCTGAAGCCTCCTGTAAAAATTACAGTTCTGGGCTGGAGAAAGGGGAAACTTGAACTTTTGGACTTTATCTTCTGGTGTAAGCACAGCTCAGGGGGGTTGCTGCAGGGTGTCACCTTTGCCTGCCAGCACGAGGGAGTCAGTGGCTCTGGGGCTTCTCTGGGGTGCTGCACAGCACTGCTGGGACCAGCTCTGCCAGCACAGAGAGCAGCAGGCAAAGCTCTGCCCAGGGCTGTGGGACCTTCTGAGCCACCCCAGCAGCCCCGCAGCTCCACAGGCCTCCAGCTACACTGCAGCTGCATCCATCCCCCAGTGGAGCTGGGACCTGCTGAGGGGACAGGTCATCCCAGCCAGGAATCAGCTCTTCCCCTGTCAGAGCCCACCCATCACAGCTCATCTTCTACTGGCACCTCTGTCAACAAGACCAAAAGCTGCAGGGAACTGGGCTCCACTCTTACCTCTCCCAGTACACGGCAGCTCGGAGGAGCCCTGAAACTCCACCATCATCATCTCTCCCAAACGTTCTCCCCATGGCTCTGAAGTCTAGGAGAGAAAGCAACACAGATACCCATCTGCTCCACCCCTCTGGCAGTGGGCAAGCTCTCTCTGCTTCCTAGCTGGCACCTGTCTATCATAGTTGATACCAAATAAAGGCCCACTTAATTCTGACTCGCTCTACCTGCTCACGCTGCTCACTTTTCCTGGCCAGGCCATAATCCCACAACTACAGTGAAAAATCTTGCCATCTGAAATGAAACCTGAACTCAAATCCTATCAGCGCATCGCCTGCTCAGATAATAAATCTAACCAAAGCATCCAAGAACTTATCAGACTGCTTCTAGCTTGCCCAGCACCTAAGTCAGATGTGTAAATCCACGAGCCTTCCCGCAGAGCAAAGGCAATGGATAAGTTTCTTTTTCATCAGCCTGTGTGGGGATGGAACTCCCTTCTCGGGGCAGGGTGGTGGTGGGGGATTAACAGAAAGTTCACTGCAAAGTGCCAGCTATCCCGTGGGGTGGAAAAATAGCAGGTAGTTTTGCAACATTGAAAGAGATGCACCAAGAATGTCTCGGGTGGCAGTTAGCACATCAGGGCTGCTGGCCCTGAGGGGCTTGGGGATTTTCCTTCCTCGTAGAAAATGTCTCCTGCAAGAAGCAGGGACCTCTTACAAAACAAAAGGTTGCTTTAGCTTTGTTCAGTCAGTCACAGAATCGCAGCATGGCAGGGGTTGGAAGGGACCTCCGAAGATCACCGAGTCCAACCCCTCTGCCAGAGCAGGACAGAACTAGGGCAGATCACTCAGAAATGCACCCAGACAGCTCTTGAAAGTCTCCCGAGAAGGAGACTCCACAGCCTCTCTGGGGAGTCTGTTCCAGTGCTCTACAACTCTGACAGTGAAGAAGTTCTTCCTCAGGTGGAGCTGGAACTTCCTGTACTCGAGCTTGGATCCATTGCCCCTCGCCCTCTCACAAGGCACGAGTGAGAAGAGGCTGTCCCTGCCTTCTTGACACCCAGCCCTGATGTATCTGTAGACATCAATGAGATCCCCTCTCAGTCTTCTCCTTTCCAGACTAAAAAGCCCCATCAATCTCCTTTAACGTCACGATCTGAGAATCAGATCTAAGCTTCTAAGCTGACCCTTTGCTATTTTCCCCACAGATATCCCACGGCACCGAGCTCCAGGCGCGGGTGGGTCTCCAGAGAAGGCAAACCCCATTTACCAGCAACCCTCTGAGGCTGGGTCTGAGCGGCCGCGGCCCCATCACCGATATTCAGGGAGGCTCCGTTGCCATCGCTTGTCTCCAAGGCTCTGCCACGGAAAGCAGGAGCCCAAAGAGCTGCTGGGCTTCGCCTCTCCCAACCTTTGCGCCCGTTCCAGCCCAGGGCTTGTTGGGGCAGTGCCCGCCCCGGGGCTCTCGTGGGATCCGCAGCCGTCACCGTACGTACCGCCCGTAATTTTATGCGAGTCTTAGAAAAAAAATAAATTTGCCTACCCTGAGTGTCTAGTCACCCACGTAAACCACCAGTGGAGATGTGACTTATAGCCATGCATTTTTACCCCGGTTTGAAACAAGATCAAACAAATTGTACTGCACCAGCATAAACCGTGTCTCTACCGGAGCCGGAACTGGTTCTTGCGGCCAAAACACAACTACAGCTGAGTTCTAAAAAGGCAAAAAAAAAAAGGAAGCTACAAATATCATCTGAACCTGAAGGATTTATAACCTTGGCAGTGAGACCTTTTCCTGTGAGCTCACCCAGTAGCGTCAGGATTAATCGATGCCGCTGGAATCGGAGCCTGCTGCTTTGCTTTTCGGCATAGAATGAAATCACTTCATGAAGAACTAGAAAGATCTGAGCCAGGTCCAGGAGCAGACTCAGAGCTCGGTGGAGAGGCAAAGCTGAAGACTGGGTTCGGACAAAGGATGCCAGATGGTCAGAGAAAGCCTTGTAATACAAATTCCAATGGATTTTATCCATTCCTGAACCAAAGCTCAGACAAAGGAGACCTGAGGCTCCATCCTGGCCTGGCTGCCTCTCCACTTGTGTCCCTGCACCCACCGTGCTCAGAGGGTAGGCTGGGATGGGGTCCCTCCTTGCCATGGGTCTGCGCTGCCTCCGGGTGCCAGCTGCTGGGCTCCCCCACCCCCAGCACGCTTTGGAAGGAGTGGGAGGACCAGAGGTGGAGAAGACAACCCCACCTCTGGAGTTCTCCTTGCACCCATCTACTTAATCTTCTCTGGTGGTCTTCTCTGTTATGTCCAATGATAGGACAAGGGGCAACGGGTCCAAGCTGGAGCGTCAGAGGTCCCGCAGAAACTTAAGGAAAAACTTATCAGGGTGAGGGTGCCAGAGCCTGGCCCAGGCTGCCCAGGGAGGTTGTGGAGTCTCCTTCTCTGGAGAGATTCCAAACCCGGCTGCATCTGTTCCTGTGTGACCTGCTCTAGGTGGGCCTGCTCTGGCAGGGGGGTTGGACTTGATGAGCTCCAGAGGTCCCTTCCAACCCCACCATTCTGTGACCCCAGTCCACGGGATGGCCCGCGGGGAGCCCAGGAGGCTGTCGGGAGCCAGCGCCGGACCTGTGCCCGGCAGGGCACACAGGGGCCTGGGGAGTCCTCCCGAGGGATGCTTGGGATCAGGGATTGATTGTTCCTTTTCTTCCACCCAAGCAGAAGTGCCCCTCGCAGAGCTGCGGGGTGAGCACGGGCAATGCTGCCTGGAAACTCTCCCCCCTGACCTGAGCGTGACATTTGGCTGACATTTCTCCAGAGCCCCTCCCTGCAGTATCAGATCCTTTCTCCCTGTGATCTCTCGTGTCCTGAAGACCCCAGGCAGCTCCCCTGGCTACCAGGAACCCGGATCGAATTCTGGCCGTTCGCTGCCTGAGGTCAAGCTGTAAAATGAACAATCCAAAATTGCCCCGAAAGGCAGATGTACTAATTAGAGAAACCTTGGGTGGCAGTTCTGAGCACGATGCTTTTAATAACTGCAGGGATGTTGAGAAGCAAATAAATTATATGATGAAAGTCTACCAGGCTGCAGAGCCCAGATATGTAATAAGCGAGACTGGCACCAAGACTGAAATTTTGCCCCCCGGGCTTGGCATTTTGTCTGATTGCCTTTCCAGATGAGAAGGTACCTGGAGCTTCCGGTCCCGCCGACTACTTGGCAGAAAGGTATTTCTCAACAACAACCCGGGCAATCATCCTGGGAAGGCTGGAATTAGAGAGCTGGCACTCACTGGCACTCAGGGAATGACGGCCAGGTTTTCACCAGGAAAGAGTGACCGGGGTTTCTCTCCTGACTTTTGGGCTTAAAAGGGGCACAAATAATATGGGAACTTTAAATGTGCTTAAGAGTGTAAAAAGCTGGCTGGGTAAGGCCTTCAGGTCTTGGCTTTGCCTGTGCCCAGCCAGAGAGGCTCTGGCAGCTCCAGGGGTCTGGATTGCTGCCCCTCTGCCCGTGGCCTCTGACCCCATCCTGAGGAGAAACCTCTCCTCTCTCTAGGCCGTGCCACCTTCCAGCCCTGCCACTCCACACCAGCCTGGTCCACACTCCTCCCTTGGCTGGGATCTGCACCCCCCCCACACCAGGAGCAGCCGTGGCACCCACTGACACGGGGGTCTTCTCCCCTAACCCCTCTCCACCCCCCCCCTCTGTGGGTTTACAAACAGCTCTAATAAATCTGGCAAATGAGGGCCCCCAATTACAAGAGGTTTACGGCTCCCTGGCAGTTTGCTTTGTCCCCGAGGTCATCACAGCTTTCCCCCAGGGGGGACCTTGCTCGAAAACAAACTCCCCCCCACATAAAGACCCCACTTCAGACCTCTCTGGCTCCCACTGCTGAGGAGCAAGGCAGGCTGGAAACCTCTCTGCCCAGCCCCAGCCCAGAGCTGCCCCAGAAAGGAGGACACCGATGTCTCTATCCCACCTCCAAGAGCTTCCATTCCCTCACAGGCTGCTGCACGTCCCAGACATGCCACACACACAGTTATTTTCAATGGCAATTAAAGAGGAGCTCTTGTGTGGAGGGCTGGACAATGAAATTGCAGGAAGAGCTGCCCTGACCCAGCACCCATTACGTCGATGAATATCCTGGGCTGAGAGATGCTGACGCTCATCTCGCCTCCAATTCACTTTTAATTCTCCTGGCCTGGAACCCCGCAGGAATAATACGGGGAGCTTGTAGTCAGGGCATGGGGATTTGGGAGCAGCACCTGCTTGAGGAATAATCAGCCCAGCAGGAGGAAAGGTTCTCTCGGTGACTCGGGGGGTATTTACATCTTTGACCCGTCTCAAGCGTGATAATCGCACACTCTGTCGACCTTGCACAAAACCTGGCAGGGCTCTGTGACTGGCTTGGCCTGACTCCGGCATCGCCCTATTATCATTTTTTCAAAAGACCTCCCATAAGGGTTAAATGACCTCACATTAGTGCTAATTTGGGGCTAACGTTCCTATTCAGCGCATAACAAAGCCATCCGTGTTTACCCAAGTCCCATAAAGTGCCAGGGACCACACACAACCTCCCCGTGCTCAGCCCGGACACGGACAAAACCCCACCCCAGCCCTTTCATGAGTATTAGAGAGGGGAAAAAATGAAGAGAGGCTGACAGCAAATCCTCACCCGGCCTGTACCCACAGCACCAGGCTGAACTAAGCACCCACCAGCCAACCCGAAGCCGTTCCACTGGTGTCCCCAGCATGGCAATGGGAACAGTTGGTGGCCATCCCTTCCGTTCCCCTGCGCGGCCCAATTGCAACCTGCTGAATCACAGCCCCACGACACGCTCAGCCTCCTCATTCCTTAGCTGCTTGCCTTCCCCACGGGGAGAACTCCCTTCATTCTGATGCCAGGGAATCGCCCCGCGCAGCTACTCGATGAAAGGTCTGGTTGCCCCCCGCCGCTGGGCTGGGGCTGCCTGAGCTGCCGCGCTCGTGCCCGTCCCTGACTGATGAAAATGACACCAAATGGGAGGTTTGATGGTGAGCACAGAGCTGGAGATGCAGCTTCAGCCAGAGCCAAGCAGCGTCGGGACGGGAGCCGAGCAGCGCGCGTTTCACCAGCTCGGTGCCGAGCCCCGGCCGAGGGGTGATCGCTTCTCCGCTCCACGGCTCTGCATCAGAGGCCGCGTATCTGCCCCCTTCTCACTCTAATTAAATAAGGTCAGGGGAAAGAAAAAAAAAACAACCACCAAACCCAAACAAAAAAAACAACAACCCAGAGAGGGAACACAAACATGTTATTGGCCGAGTGAGTAAACATTGCAGGCTCTTTTGCAATCATTAATGATAGTCCAAGGCGTGTGTGAGCTTCCTGCGCGCTGCACGGCCGTGCGCGCCGGGTTGGCCGACGCAAATCAGGCTGACTTTTATGCAAGAGCTGAAATTCGCCGAGATGGAGTTAACGAGCGCAATTTCCTCTTCGGCGCTGCTGGCAATTCATCATCACTTCTCCCAGCTCCATCTGGAATTCACCCCGTCAGCACGACGCGCTGCGCTCGCGGTGGCATCTCCTGAGAGCCGGGTGCCGACCGCGCTGTTGACTTTGGGCAAGCGTTTCCTACGCTGAGAATGGGAAATATCTCAAACATGCAGCAAAGTCAACTATCCCGCACCGAGTTACTTTTTTTTTTTCCCTCTAGTGACAACCATCACACAGACAACGAACCCACTTCTCTTCTTCACCGAGGCGGCCGAGCCGGCTTCGTTGGGTTGACCCCCATTTTGCAGCAAGTGAAGGCAGCAGGAGAAATGGAGGGAGTGTTTTCAATGAAATGAACGCGCTTCACCGGTGACATCTCTAAGGAGCCGCATTTGCACATAAAAATGTCAACCTGTGGATGCAAATCAGATAACCAGCCACCTCAGTCCTCATTTTCAAGGCTAGACGGCTGTAGGATTTGGAGAGCTGAGAGCAGTGAAAGCCTCTGGGAACGTGCCAGCGACAGAATTATCTGGCCTCCAAGACACCTCTTCTTTCTCACCCCTCTCAAACTCAGTGAAAATCTATCGGGGGAGTCGAGCAAAGCAGAAACAGGGACGACTTCCTAGCAGATGGGGACGGCGCTTAAGGGACAAGCAGCTAAGAGAGGAGAATGCTCTAGAAAGAAAACTGTTTTGTTTATTAAAACAATTAATACGGCTTAAAAGGAAGAGCGCTGAAGTAGGTGTGAATGAACTGCCCTTCTGAAAACTGAGGTGTGGCCGCTCCAGAGGTTTTTCCCAGCATTTTGGTGCCTTTTGATGTAAACCACAGAAACTAAACTATATGAATTAAAATCAGAGCTCCTTAAAATTCACTCGTTCCAGGATTATTCTTGGGAGCTGACCCATCCCTCCAACACCCCACAGGTGTACAGTCACAAAGGAACTCACATGAAAGTTGGAGCAAGTCTTTGTTGACTTCTTCCACCCTGGTGTTGACCCATTTCTAGCCATCAGTAGTTTTCAGCGTTTTTCTGGAGGAGAATCTCTATGAATTTCCCCTTCTCCTGTATATCAGCAGTTTCAACTGACTGACAATAAGATTCTGTTTCTCAGTTGCCATCTGCAGACCCACCAGAAGTCATGCAAATCCCCCAGGAGTCCGTGGTTAAAAAGAATTGATCCCCATCCCTTTATTGCTTCTCCAGCACACATCACACCCTTTACTCAGCCTTTTGGGAAGAGCCAGGACTGAACTCCAGAGGATATTTCTCTGGACAGTAACAGTTAGCTCTGCCCCAGAGAGCTGCATGTTGGAAGTACTCTATGGGGACCGTGTAGTTAAAGATTACAGCATCCCTGGGAGATCCACCAACCCGTTTGATTCTGTCTATTGATAACTGGGGAAGACAGACCCAAAGCTGAAGTGTCTTGCCCAAGAATGCAGCATGAAAGAGCAGAAGAGTCAAGATAACGAGCCGATTTCTGCCACTTTGTTTTCAGATTCTGGTTGGGACGAGGAGAAAAAGCCTCCTAAAATCTCCCTTCTGCTAAGGTTCTGCCTCTCTTTGGAGCAAGGACAGCTGGAAATCAAAGGAAAGTATCTCCTCTTAGAAGACCTCCATCTAGTTTTGCAAATAAACAGATAAGCAGCCAGCCAGTAGCGGTGGGGGAAGATAATAACTGACTGGGCTCTGGGATGTGGAAAGGCATGTTCAAGAAGAAAAAAGTTTCAAGGATGACAAGCTGAATGTGTAGGAGATGGAATTACAGACAATCCTAACAAGGGAAACTTCCTGTGAAAAATAAAAACCACAAACAAACCTGGGAGATTCTCAGAGCCGTGGAGAAAGGAGCAGGGAGAGGAGGGCGGGGGGGGGGGGGGGGAATGCACAAAGGAGGAAACTGCCCCAGAAAACTTGGAGATTTAAAAGTCTTCTCTTTTATCTAGAGAGCTTTGGGGTAAGAATGGAGCAAGAGGGAATAATAAGCATAGGTGCTAATTGCATGGAGCATCTCCATGGAGCTTTAGATTAAAAGAGTGCAGCACCTCGGGGGGTGAGGGAATCTGTTGATCTTGGAGACAGTAAGTGGGGCAGGCAGCTGCACCCTTTGTTACCAACCTGCCTCCCTTCCCCATCTGATCATGTAAATGAGAGCTACAAATGCTGGAGTTTACAGCGTGCAACATCTGAGCTGGGATCTCTGGGGAGACAGGAATAGGTTTATTTACATGTTCGGAGTTATCTCCGCAAACGATCTAACAGGGGCCCCTTCACATCTGTAGAGTCCTGATGAAAGTAAAAACACTGTACCCAGGTATTTCTGTTTGTGCTTGTGGCCCTGGAGCCAAAAAGGCCAATTCTCCGCCCGTCTTACACCCCTTTCATACTCCCATTTGTTATAGTCTGCTCCTGGCACCTCCTTGACAATGAGCGGGTGGTTTTTTCTTGGGAAGAACCAGGGCCACATTCACCTGCTCTGCCAGCTCTGCTTCAGCTTGGCCTCACATCTTCCACAGATGCCCAGCCGGGCAGGGCTGGGCATCCCCACTGCCCCAGCAATAGCTTCTGAGACAGGAAAAGGTGTCCTGTGGTTTATACAGCCCTGAAGCCGGAAAGGAAGGAAAAGAAAAGAAAGGAAAGGGGAAAGGAGAGGAAAGGAAAGGGGAAAGGAGAGGAAAGGAAAGGGGAAAGGGGAAAGGAAAAAGGGAAAAGGGGAAAGACCCTAAACTTACTGAAAAAAACATAAAATCTGGAACCAAAGAATGAATAAAACTAATCAAGCCCCAGAAATTCTACAGTGTGATTCCTGACTTTTGAAGGCACAAGGCTCGTTTAAAGAGCAACAGTGATGGGCAGGGATCCCATCCAATGTCTTTGGCCCATGTGATGGAAAGAGGATTCAGAGAGCCCAGGGAGGGCCCTGCAGGGATGGTGCTCTGCTGGCAGAATCATTGCAGGGATGGTGCTCTGCTGGCAGAACCATTGCAGGGACAGCACTTTGCTAAGAGAACCGTGGTGACAACCAAAGCAAAGAGCTCCACCAGCCTGGCCTTGCTCCTGGGAGGTTATTTGCCCCATGACTCCCCTCCAGGACTGCGTGTCTCTCTTTGAAGTCCCGCTAACTCAAAGGCCAGCCCTGAGGAGCGAGCTCCATCCTGCCAGGTGCTGAGCACCTTGGGGCAGACCCCGTGGGACAAAGCGGGCTCTGAGGGAAATTAAAGGGCAGCACATGGCGGGCTCCTGAAAGGACAGAGCTGTGTCCAGTGCATAGCAGAGCGAAGGAATTCGCAGCCGCGGGAAGACGAGCGAGACAAACAACGCTGACTGGGTTTCAAACTTGAGTTGGGAGATTTTATGACTGCAAATAACACCAGCAGTCACCTAACCCAAGGGAAAAGAAATAAGGGTAATGAAACCTCCTGCTCCGGGGCACCAGCTGGTAGCCTCTGGGGACAAGGGAGGAATTTTTCCTCCCTTTCAGGGGTTGCTCAAGTAGCTGGGTGCATTCTGGGGGGGTTTCACCATCCACAGGAACACCAGGCGTCGACTGGTACATTCTCCTCTCCATCTATTTGTGGTGAGTGCCCATATTCCCACTCACGGGGTCTTTGGTGGCTCACAGAGCCAGCTCTTCCAGGCTGCCTGGCCCGGGACCCCCACTCTGAGCCTCTCTCACTGTCGATCTGCCTGCCACGGGCTGCTGCTGAGCACACCTATAGACTGCCTTGCTGATAAAGCTTTCCCTGGCTTTGGGCAAGGGCACCTGCACTTTTTCAGCTGCCCTGGTCAGTCTCCTCCCGCTGTCCATCCCCATACCACACTTAGATTTGCTTTCTCCTGCCTAGTTCCCATAGCTCACAGACTGGCTGCGATCACTCAGCACACCCAGGTCCTTCCTTCTTTTTGTTCTCTCCAAATTAAACATGCCCTGTTTATAGCTGATTAGTTCTTAATCCTTGAACGTGTGAATTTGCATATTTTGTACTTGGAATGTCATCTTTTTTCTACTGCTCGGGTTCTGAAGGTAACCTCTCTCTTTCTGTAGGACACACTGACCCTCCCCTGCTTTTGGTGATAGACTCCAGCAGATTTCACCAGCACACACTTCATTTTTGTGTTTATTCTGAAAAAAAAAAGGCTAAGATCGAGCCCCAAAACTATTCTGGAAGAACTTCTCTACCTGCCTAGTACTTCAGCTTTCAACATTTCCCTGTGGGGTAAGTGCTGCTGCCTCAGTTTTCCTGCCTGCTTCAAGTGAGTTATCGTGTCCAGATAAAATCGCATTTTTATGAGGTCTCAGGCATTGCTACACACACAGAAACACACACACACACACACAAACACACACACACAGAAACACACACACACAGACACACACACACAGACACACAGACACACAGACACACAGACACAGACACACACACACATACAAACACACACACAGACACACAGACACAGACACACACACACATACACACACACACAGACACACAAACGCACACACACACAAACACACACATACACACACACACTAACACACACACTCACACACACACAAACACATACAAACACACACTAACACACACACTCACACACACACAAACACACACACACAAACACACACACACATAAACACACACACTCAAACACACACACACTCAAACACACACACACACTAACACACACACACACTAACACACACACACTAACACACACAAACACGCATACACACACACACATACACACACACACTCAAACACACACAGACTAACACACACACACACTAACACACACACACTAACACACACAAAC
>WTSP01002029.1:47054-60154 GCA_025331215.1 Actenoides lindsayi
ACACACACTAACACACACACACACACAAACACACACACTAACACACACACAGAAACACACACACAAACACACACAAACACACGCACACACACACACACAGAGAAACACACACAAACACACACAAACACACGCACACACACACACACAGAGAAACACACACACTCACACACACACACAGACGCGCACACACACACACACACACACACAGAAACACACACACACACACACGTGTGCCAGGCACTCCTGGCCTGTGCTGGAGGAGAGGTGCGAGGCCCCGGTTCCTCAGCAGCAGAAGGCTGGGCAGCGCGGTCCCGCAGCGCTACAAACCTGACCTTCCAGGAAATCTTATTCTCAGACCCAAGCTGGCTCGGAGCCACTTTGCACCATCGCTCCCGGCATCCCCACGAGAGGTTGCTTCAAAAGCCAGACCTCAGGACTCGAGAGTCCAGCAAATGGGCACAAGAGCATCTTCTGCCCCCTGACACCTTGGGCAGCTCCAAAGGTGCTCAGACACAGGGGGATTAGGTGGTTTCTGGGTCCGAAGCTTGGCCGATTTCCCCCCAGGGCCCCCAGCCACTTGCTCTGTCGGTCATCATTCCTGTCAGGCTAGTTCAGAGTGGCTCTGCCTTTCCTCTCCCTGGATTAAGGGGTGGTTGAGCGGTTTTTTTTCTCCTGCTTTGTTGCTTGGAGATGGGGCTGCAGAGGGGAAGGAATTACATCAGATAAATACATTGAACTGTCACTCTGAGAATGAGCTGGAAACCCCAGTCCCTCCAGGAGAACAGCACAAACGGCAGGAGAAGGAAGTGCCACGGAAGGTTCCTCTACCGTCGCTCACGCGGAGGGATCAACACGGGCATCGTTTTGCTTCCCAGTAATTAATTCCAGTGTATTATTAATTGTAATAACAGTCGATTTCTAATGAATATACCGAGCCTCATCAAAACCCCTGCACTTAGTAGTCCCAATTAAAGTAACCGTAGCGTGCCCTGATCAGCGGGCTCAGTGCTTCCATCCCCTCCCACTCAGACCTGAGTCCAAAGGCCCTTCTGGCCGGGAAGAAAGGCAGGTGACTGCAGCAGCATCCCAGAACTCGGGGGGCTCTGCCACGGATTCTTTGCGGGGCTTTGAGGAAAACCCTCTTTACCTCCATCTCACCCAGTGATAACATCAGTCCTCCGCTGCACTTGCTAATTTGGAGGTAAGCTTGTTAAAAATGCAGGGATGATTCAGATCTTGAGATAGCGGGATCCACAACAAACTGTCTGCTGAGAACAAAACATCCCAGGGAATCCTGCCTCCCATCCTCCAAAAAAAGGCCCAGGTTGGGTTCTGGGTGCTGTAGTTTAAGTCGGCCTAACTTAGATGTCATGTCAGAGGCAGTTACACCAGCTGAGAGCTGCGTCCAGCCCCGTGGAGCACCAGCGAGGCGAGTCGTTGGCATTTCCTCTGCGCAGCTTCACCCATTCCAAACAAAGCCGAGGGATTGCTCCATGTGCCGCTCGCCTCCTCGCCTCGCCAGCACACTCTAATCAGATACAAAGAAACAAGCATTAATTACAGCACCAACACCTTAGTCACTATCCCGATCCAAACAAAGTCCGAGAATTTTATCGCTAAACAAACGGGAAGGAAGAAAAGTACGTGAGCGTATTGATGCCACCTCCCATGGTGGCTGTGCTCTCTCTAGGACTGGGGCCATCTTTGGTTCTGAGTGGGCCCAGCACTCGGCACAGGGGGCCTGGCATCACAGACTCTACTACTCCAGCAATTAAGTTTCCCGTTAAGACACATGTACCTTATTAGCAAGAGGCAATGGTTACCATTACTGCAGCAAAGTACTCAAAGGCAAGTCAGGAAATGCAGGAATTGATTGCTCTTTTGTATTCCATTTGACCACACTGCTTAAAAGAATCTATCCTGAGAATGGCATCCAGGCTGTGAGAGCCAGAGCAGTTCCAAAGATCACTGGTTTTCGGGTCAGAGTTAAGGACATGCTGTGACATTGAATTCACTGGAGAGCAGAAAGGCTGACTCTGTGAGGCTGAGTGCAGAGCTCCTGCTGCCAGGGCTTCCCAGGGGGGTTAGTCAAGGTGAGATGTGTGGCAAGGGGCATTATCCTCCCGTGCTCCTGCTGACGGTGGTGGGACTGGGATTTCCCAGTGCTTTAAGCAAGGCAGAGATGGCAGCGAGAGGTGTGATCTTATTACTGCGTGTTGGGAAAAAATAAGTGAAGGTTCGGGTACATTAAAAACTTAGAATCACAGAATGGTGGGGTTGGAAGGGACCTCTGGAGATCATCGAGTCCAACCCCCTTGCCAGAGCAGGGTCACCCAGGGCAGCCCACACAGGAACAGAGCCAGGGGGGCTGGAAAATCTCCAGAGAAGGAGACTCCACAAGCTCTCTGGGCAGCCTGGGCCAGGCTCTGGCACTCTCACAGGGAAG
Source organism: Actenoides lindsayi (assembly GCA_025331215.1). Lineage (NCBI taxonomy): Eukaryota > Metazoa > Chordata > Aves > Coraciiformes > Alcedinidae > Actenoides > Actenoides lindsayi. Next base: position 49,501 of record WTSP01002029.1, read on the forward strand.
AAGTTTTTCCTCATGTTGCGGTGGAACTTCCTTTGTTTCCCTTTGCTACCATTACCTCTTGTCCTACCCCAGGGCACCACTGACAAGAGCCTGGCCCCTTCTCCTTGACCCCCACCCTGCAGAGCTTTGTAGACATTAATAAGATCCCCATCTTTTATAAACCAGCTGCTACAGCTGAAAACAGAGATGCTTTGGGGCGCTCAAAGACGCGTCCAGATCGGACTCGAAAGCAACGAATTCCAAGCTACATTCAGGCCAAGCAAAGCCCCTGTTGTGTCTGACAAAGTCGTGCTGATCAGTTCTGGCAAGCTGAGAGAAAAAGTGGGTGATGTTTGCGCCAAAGTTTTACTTGTTAGCACAAGTCCATGCGATGTTCCTATGGCGAATGGACTTCCAGGCTGGAACAACTTCATACTGCGTTGGGTTTGAGTCTGGACAGAGGAGGTTCTCCCTTATTTGTGCCCATCCATGTCACTACGGCCTGAGCTGTGGGCAGCTGAGTTACTGAGTCACTTCCGTGCTCGGACACGATCGCGATGGACAGATCACTTCAGCAGGTTCAACGTTATCACCTCACCATGGGGTTTTTTTTTAATGAAAATGTTGGGTTCTGGACTATGGCCCAACTAAATGGTTTAGAACAACAGGTGAATCTCAGGATCTCTCGCTGTTGTAACCTCCACCCTCCCCTGCGAGTCTCCTCCCCTTTGTTTACTGCAACTCTTCCTTCGCTCTTAGATTGTGAGATCCTGGGAGGCAGAGGGGCCCTACCCAGCCTTTGCTCTGGCTGTGGTCCATAAACAGCTACTGGCATTCAGTGGGACACTCACCTGACCCTGGACTCGCTCGGGGTAGAGGGATCAGGACGAAATACATTGAAATACATGCAAATTTTCTGCCTTTTGCCGCGCAAAAATATCCCGTCTCTGAGATGGGTCTGACTCAGAATTGATCCTATCTCCCCAGTCAAGATTAGAGTCGGAGTTGTGCAATCCAGTTTAACTCACAGTATCAGTTGCTATGCAAAAGACAGTGTTTCACAGCGAGGTGTGGTCTTCCCAGCGATTGCGACAAACACGGACCACAGCTGGTTTGTCATTTCCCTCCGATGCCATCGGAAGGTGCAGCCAAGTTTTCAGGTTTGATCCTGAAAGAAGCTGATTATTCCTCGTAAGATGAGGACTCACCTTAAATTGCAGTGAAACTAAAGGGATGAAGAGCTTTTGAATGCCTGTGAAGAAACTCCCTAAAGACAAAAAAAAAACCCACCCCAAAACCGTAAAAAAAAAACCAAACAGAAAAGGTGAAAGCACTTTAAAAAAAAAAAAAAAGAAAAAGAAGAAGAAGAAAAAGCTTTTTTTCCCACAGGAAACTTCCATCACTCTTGTATTTTCCCTAAGGACATTTCTGTATCTGTCACTAGAAATTACTGCTGTCAGCGGTAATGCATCGGCACAAACCAGAGGGCTGGGCTTTGGTGGTCTGAAAAGGGACGTAACCCGCAGTTGGTTTTAACCACCACCTCACCTTAGCTAGGGCGAGCGTATTCGTTATGCAGTAAATCCAGATTTTGTCAGGAGGCAAAGATGCTGGTGGAAAGAAGAACTGTGTGTTGTTTGCAGGGGCGCTGATGCCTCATCGAGGCTGAGAGAGACGTTTCGCTCACCTCAGGCTGAGCAGCTGCCGAAGGAGAGGTGGGAGAAGGGGAGGGGATGGGGAGGCAACTGAAGACGAAAGCCAAAACCCCTTCAAACCCCACAGACTGCACCAGTGCCCTCCCTCAGAGCCCTGGAACAAACGTTTTACAGTCCCAGCAGCAAAAGAAACAAGCCTAAAACAGATTTCCTCCATAAAGCGAGGAAATAACGCCCTAGAAAATGACACTACCAATAAAAAGCTAATGAAAAGGTCTAGTGGGAAGGGGTTTGCCCTACAGATAACTTGTCCCTCCTGATCTTAATGAATTCACTTGCAATTTTGACATGCTGTTATTACAGGGGCTCTCGACACCCTCGGAGTCTCCGTGCTAGGTGCTGCTCAAAGAGATGGTCTTTGGCCCGGGGAACACGACGTAACCCCGCAGAAGGCAGCGCGAGAGCCTGCTAATTATTCATTGTTTGCACAGGGAATAAAAAAGGTTTATACGGAGCTAACGTATGGGCAAGTGTAAGTATCATTAGTAGTAATTACAGTAACTGCCTCTATGATCCTCCTCTGTTATATTCGAGGCAGACTTCGTTCCATAAGCACAGGTTTGTCTGCTGGAAACTCTCTTTCACAACAGAGAGGCCACTGCGAGCCGCTGGCTGCCTTCACATACCCTGCCACGCTGGCCAAGCTCTCTACCAGCACAGAGAGGTCTCCTTCGGGCTCAGGGGAGAGGAAAGCTGCAGCACGTCGATGCTCCCTTCCTCTTCTCGAGGTTCTTTACCAAGGGCTTTGCACGGAGACTCACAGAACGGCTTAGGCTGGAAGGGACCTTAGAGATCAACGAACCCAAGCTCCCCACCACGGGCAGGGCTGCCTCCCAACTAGACCAGGAGAGATTTGTTGCCAGAACCATGCGGGCTGTCAAATCGTTCAGGAAAGGCAGAGTGGAAGGCCCTGATCCTCTGTTTTTTACGCAGGTTAAATACCAATTTACTTCAGACTAGCGCTCAACGGGAGCAGAGATGCCAGGAAGGGTGGCTTTTGCCCGAGCGGTTGTTGCTGGGTAAGGGCAGAATTAACCAGGCTGCAGAGGGTGTGGCCTGAAGATAGGGAACGGGATCTCTCGTGATGCAAGAAGCATCTCTGTGGAATGGCACGGCCCAGACTGGTGCTCACGGGCTGTGGCAGCGTCCACCCAGGCAGAGGTTCACCACCCTCCCCCTTGAGCCCTGAGGGACAGCGGTTTCCTCTCCGTGCCTGCAGAGAGCCAGCAGAGCCATGGGTGAAGTGGATTTGAACCCCCGTTGAGAAGATGCCCTGGTAAAAGCCCCGTGCTCAGCATGTGCTCCTCACAGAGCCCACGCAGGAGCTCAGGGCGGGTCTGTTTGGCTCTCTCCGGGGCCACAGAAACCAACAAACAGCAGCGGGGAGAGGAGTTACCGTGGCCGCATCCTCATCACACCCACGCTGCAATGAGTGGCCTTCTTTCTGCCTAATGAAGTGAGGAGTAATTAGAGGAGGTAATGGGCTTCGGCGGAGGGCACTGCTTATTGCTGCTTGTTGATTCAGCTCTGGCATTTTGTAATCCCTCGCCTTGTTTTGCAGCGACTGCAGGAAACGGGTAAAAAAGACACTCAGCTTTAGCAAGTTGAAGGCAGCTCTGAAATGATGCCTGGTGCTGGCTAGTCCTGAGCAACAGCACCCGTGGAATCAGCACTCAAACAGTCCCAGCCATCTCCAGGGGACAGCTGATCTACAACAGACAGGGTGGGAAGCAACCAAAAAAACCTGGGTTTCTATTTCTCTTCAAAAAAAAAGGGGGGAAATGTAAAGGGAATTTGTCTTTGACACTTCTTTTAAACAAGAAGTTGTTTTCCTTTACAGTTTTCTTCCTGACACACTGTGAATGTAACGGGGGACACACTGCTCCCCAAGAGTGGCACTTGCCCGAAGCAGAGCGGGGAGGGCAGCCCGGTGCTTTCTGCTTTTCTCCTGGACCCACACAGAACACGGTACACCCCAGAGCCGGACTTCTCTTTGCCCTTTGTCACATCCAAGCTTTCGTACCCCTAAAAACACAGCCTGTAAAGGTGCTAGCCCTGAAGTCACAGCCGGCAGCCACGCTGGGCTGGCAGTGCCCCAAGGGAAGGCAGTGAGAAGCCAGCCCTTGCTGTTCCCTGGCTTTCCGTGCAGTTCTGCCTTGGGCTGGGCCATGAACTAACAGAGAAAAGGGTCTTCCAACCTTTTCCCCGCAGAACCACTTGGCAGAGGACAAAGTTGAAAGGGCTCTTATCTCCCTGGCCAGCCCCCCTGGATGTTAGCAGTCACTCTCCTGTCATGTAATCCCATCTGGAGAGTATGAACAAACATCAGCAGGTTTGAACTGCCCCATTTCTGTATTTGGGTTAAGCGGAGCTCAGGGCACGGATCCAAGGTTGTCTTTGCGCGCACAAACCCACCATAAAAAATAATTACAGCACCGAGTCCTAATTTTACCCCTTAGTTCCTTTCCAGGAAGGTTAGAACCTCAGCCGTGCGCTGAAAATTCGAGGCCCCTTTAAAAACTCCCCCTGGGTTCTGTTTGCCTGCCCAGCAGGACAGATGACACATTAGATTTCATTTCATTTTCTCAAGACGTGACATTTTTGTTGGCTCATGTAAAGGGAAGGTATCTCATGCCTTTCTAAAGATCTTTGCATGCATGAGCACACCACAGAGCAGACAAAGCTTCTGCCCTTCCCAAGAGAGATATTTCGAAGAGGGATGTGCTGTGAGGGGGAGAACAGGGCTTCCCACGCCGTGCCCAGCATGGAGAGAGAGCCATCGCTCTGGGAAGGGCAGAGTTTTTGCCCCGATTGCTACGAGATCCCACGGGACCTCTGTTGAGAACAAGTGGGAGTAGCTGTGTCCTGCCCCGCAGGGGTGCCAGCAGCTCCAGATTTCATGTGGAAATGTCCAGGAGAAGACTAATTAGCAGGCTGGGCTCCTTACCTTCTTCTCATTTTTCATCCCTTCACCCCAGAGCCGGGTGGTGCCGGGGAGGACACGCAGCTTAGCGCGAGCTGTCGTGGCCTGGGGACCAGGGAGCGTGCGGCAGGGACGGATCTGATGGCAGCAGCTCCAGCACGCTGATACCTGACTTCAGACAGTGCCTGAGTCAGCTGGGACACAGGCTGCTCCGAAGGGACAGGTCCGGGAAATCCCTGCCCGCCCTAAGGAACCAGGAAGGCTGACTTCCACACACGAAGGATGCAACAGCAGCTCCTGCGTGACTCCAAACAGGCTGAGCAAGAGTCCCGCTCAGCTCTTGCTCCACTCTCCTCCCCGGATGCAGAGGCCAGAGGAACTGTCCCTTTACTTTCACAGAGAAGGAAGATTTGCTGTTTTGAGGTGTTTCCTTAATGGTCACACCAACAGCCTCCCCGGCTCGTCGCTGCCTCGCTCCTCGCCAAAAGCACCTGAAGGCTACGGAAAACACTGGAGGTCTGGTGGAGTCATTTCAGACTGATGCTGAAACTCCTACAGCTCATCTACATGGTGGAAATTCAGGGAAATCAGCTCATGAATGGAAACAGCTTAAAATAGGTCAGGAAAGTGGCGATGAACTCTGACGCAGACGCTCCAGTTCAGCCTTAACTGAGTCATTTGATCTGAACTCACTTTCGATTAAGTGACACTAAACCCAAAGAAGGCCCCTTTAATTCCAGTCGAGTCTGGGGGGAGTGGTAGAAGGGCTTGGTGGGCACCTGGTGCCCAGCCAGGGTAAACCCCCCAGAAAGGACCACCCGAATTCTGATTGAATCTAAAGGTGCTTAAGCAGCTCCCTTCAAATCCACATTTCTAAGACACTGCCAAAAGAAAGCTTGAAAACACGACGGGTGTAAACACAAAATGGTCTCAAACAAGGGGACGCAGAAAGGTGGTGCAAAGTAAGTCCAGATATTTAAAATCTCGTGCTTTTTTGTGAGTCAGCTGATTAAGCTACAGCAGTGTCATCTAACAAGGTCTCGCTCTCTACCGATGGTGTCACTGCCTGGTGCATCAGGCACACGTCAGGTGCCAGCGTCTCGCTGGAAACCCCAACTCCAGGACCTGCTGGGAGTCCTCAGCCCGGCTCCCAGGGCCACCACAGCAGCCTTGTCCAGGAGCTGTGGTCTCTCCTGCTGACCTGGCCCCGCAGCAGAGCCCAGAGAGAAGATCAAAGCAAGAGCAGAGGGGGGCAAATGGGCTGAGAGGTGAGAGACCCAGGCAGGCTGCAGAGTGAGAGCTCCACCACGCTGCCTGCGGTACACATCCCACCCAAGCTGGTTTCAGTCTCAAGAACACCTCTTGCTCAAAGTCACACAAGCAGAACTCAGCTCAAAACCAAGGCTGATGCTCTTTCCCCTAGACCAGAGTGACTCTTCGGTGGGTTCGCGGGACAAACAGCCTTGCTGCTTCGCTCTCTGCGCTCCCTCTGCTCTGTCATAGCCACACTAGGACTTCCAGGGTGAAGGGAATGCCTGTGCTGGTTTTCCTCAAGCCTGGCTGTAGAGATTCTGTCTTACCACACCTGCCTTACCTGGTGGTGAAACTCTAGACCCAGCCTGCACCATTCTGTACAGAAAAATCTGTATGAGAAACGTGTGTTTTTAATGTAAACACATTCCTAGGAGCAAAAAGGCACCTGGTGAAGACGTTTCCTCATTGCTGGGTGCATGTGCCATTAGCACTAAAGAGAAACAGTAAGGGCCTCACAAGACCCATCCCCTTGGGTGGGGGCTTATCCTAGTGCCAGGTCAGCAGAGATTTTAGGGTGATTCTCAGGGATTAATGCCTCTCATTTCTGATCACTGACGCTTGACATCTCCAGTTCAGCTGTGAACTTGTAAAGTGACTGAAGAGCACGAAACGAGGCTGTGTGAGTACCAGCAGAACTGGAAACGTGTGCAGGTCCCCCCTCAGCCTTGGCAATGCCCACGCTCACAGCTAACTGGCCTCTTGAGCAATTTTTTGTCTCTGTCCATTCCCAAATCGCTTTCTTACAGGATCAAAACTGATTACTGACTGCCTTTCAACTTATCAGATAGAGTTAAAAAAAAAAACCCCAAACCAAACCAAAACACAAACCACCCTGGCAATGCCACCGCATCCCAAGAGAGGCTTTGATCGTCTGGAACTGCCAACACACCTCGAAGCATGTTAAACATCGATGCCTTGGCTGCCCCTCGCCACGAAGCGTACCCGCCAGGGAGCTGCCCCGGGGAGAACGGGCCAGGCCTTGGCTCTCCGGACACTCCTTGAGGCTTTTCAGGGGAGGAACTTCCAGCACTCTGTGCTGTGCATGTCACCCGGCTCAGGAAGCCAAGGCCGGGTGGAAGTGTGTTTCTGGATAAGGTTCTGGCCAGAACTGACCTTCCCACCGCTGCTGACGAACGGAGGAACCTGCCGGCACTAAAAACCCTCAGCAGCTCTCACGGGCTTTGGGTGCTCATGTGAACTCAACGGACGAGGTTCAGCTTCTTGGATAGCAGAGCTACAAGTCCCTGCTGGTGATCCAGAATGCCACGCTGGACACCGCTGTGCTGGGGACTCTTCCCTCCCACTCCCTGTGTGAATGTCACGGGCCCTGGCAGGTGACAACAGCTCTAGTGCTGCTCAGCTCCAGAACCAGAGCACAGACCTTAGACTCAGCTTCTAAAGACTCAGACTAGGGGAGCACATAGAGACAAGTGCTGGAATAGGGGACACACTGCTGAGAAAATGCTGTGACCCTCTGACGGGTGTGAGCTCAGGAACCTCCTTTTTGGTAAAAAAATGGTAACCCGTTTCCATCAGCCTTTTATTTCCTGCTGATGGTTCAGGACTTTTCCCAGTTACCCTCTGCAGGTTGAAACACTGAGGCCACTTCACCCCCTGCCCTTTGGGAATGTGATTCTGGCTCCGTAGGTTATCTGGGGTGGGGGAGGAAGCAGGGGAGGAGAAGGATGGGGTGCCGTGCAGATGATTCTCATGTATTTTGGAAGGAGTTATAAAAAGTAAGCTTTAAAGTCTATCCTAAATATAAGGATTCAGCTGATTGAGAACTCCTCTGCTTCTATCTCTCGGGTAATCGTGAATACACTTCTGCTGTGTCACTTCAAAGGCACAGCACAGCTGGGAGGGTTTTCATCAAAGCTTCTGCATGTCTGGGGGAGGTTTTCCCCCCCATGAATATACATCACTGGAGGCTCCTTTTCCCAGCTTTTCCCATGCCTCTCTCTGATTGATCCTCATTTCATTCAGATGAGCTCTTCCTCTCTGGATGGCTAAAGGGCAAGAGACAGCTCTCTCCAAAGCTTTCCCACTCGCCTGGATGCCTCTCCGAAGATTTTCCTCTCATCAGAGTGGGGGAGGGAGGGAGCTGTTCAGACAAGAGATTGAGCCTTTAAATTAAATTCTTGTCATCTGAGGGCTGGGCCTGATAGTAGCGGGGGTGGAAGCATCTTCTCCCGGTATCGGGACTCTGGCCAGATCCTCATCTGGTGTAAATGTGTGCCAGTGGACTGATCTCAGCAGTCGTGTCATCAAAACTCCGGAGCCTAAAAACCCTCCCCGCTCCGCGAGGCAGCGGGTTGCTGGATGAAACCAGCGTCGTCCTCTGTGTGCCTGCCCCGCGGAGTACGTGAGCTCCACAGCCCAGGAACGCGGGCTGAAATTGCTCAATTCCCCTCTTTTTCAGCGAGGAGAGAGGGCCGGGCAACTCGGTGGAATTTCAAACACTCAGCCACCCTCAGCCGGGTTGGGATTGCACAAGAGCCCGGACCCCGCGCGCACCCAGCACGTGCGAAGCCCCGGCGGAGATCTGGGCCCCTCTCCTGATGGCAGATGGCAGCTTGGCCCTCCTGGAAATTCTGGGCCCGGTGCCACTTAGTTACAGCACGTCTGTCTCCTGGCTGGTGGCCAGATCGGAGGAGTCTGAACCTCATCTCAGCTCTTCTACCCTCCACCCTCTAATTGCGTATTCCCCGGGGCCAAAATGACCCCAGCAACTGTCAGGTCAGGACACTGATGAAGCTCCTGGATGTGCACCAAGCTCTGCACCAACCACTGCCAGGGTTGGCACACGTGAAGCCCTGCCAAAGCTGGTCCATACGAAGCCCTGCCAAAGCTGGTCCATGTGAAGCCTTTCCTAAGCTGGTCCATATGAAGCCCTGCCTAATCTGGTCCATATGAACAGTAACGTGTTGCTGTTTGTGATTTTTTTTTTATCTGTTATGAATCTCCTACGCAGTGACCCATGGCAGTGTGACAGCCTTGGAGAGTATCAGTGTCTGCTGGTCCAGGGAGACCTTCCTCCGTTCCAGACATTTACCAGGGAGATCAAAACACATCACCCTCATGGCGAGTCTTCCGACACCATAACATCTGCTGGCACCTATAAATCCTGCCCCCCAGGTTCCGTTCCGGGCTGTAACCCTCCCCTCCATGGCCAGAGCCCTTCTGGAGAGGAGTTCCAAGCTGGGTCAGTTGTGCTGCATGTGACTGGGACGGTTCTTCCCCCCAGACAGGGATGGGATTTTCCCGCACCAGTTCCCTGAATGCTTAATAGGATTTTGAATGGTTTATCACTTCTTTCACCGGGGTGTGTGGCTGGATTTACTTTGACACAAGCCCCTTTCTGAATTGCAAGTTGGCAACAATAAAAGGGAGAAGTCTTTAATTAGTTATCTGGCTAATTAACTTTTACGGCACCATATGGCTTTGGCATCCAAATGCTACAATGCAAAACATCGCAAACATTCAAACGCAGCCTCCCCACCCTACCAGGAAGCTGCCGTCACGAGTGGCTGTGGGGGAACAGCATCTCACAGCCATGGCTGAGGTGCGTGGAGATCCAGCCCTGGCTGGGCCGGGCTCCCTGGGCTCCCTGCACATCCAACCCACCCTCTCCTGCTGGTGTTCACACTAAAGACACGGACCATGCCGCACTCTTCCTCCCCAGCGCGTGCCCACGCTGCACCGTGGGTGAAACGCACGGGTGATAAAATGTATTTCCTGCTTGCGAGGGGTACGTGGAGCTGCCTGCATCCCCCTGCCAGGCAGGGGCGAGCGTCCCAGCCAGGACCAGTGTACCCAGCATCCCACCATCCGGAGCCGACAGCAAGCCCTCACGCCGGGCAGGTGATGTCACAGCAGACAGTAAGGAAACGCTCTCGGCGAGGGATAAGCTGCAGAGGCTGTGGGATGACCCCCGGGAGCACAGCTTGGCTCGGAGAGTACCGCAGGCAGGTTGCTAGAACGAAGGCCGCCTCTCTGTCGGAACACGCAGGGTCCCCACCGCTTTTCCCACGCTGATCAGCGAGAGGGGGGGGGTTTCGGGAGGCACGGTGCCCCCGGGACGTTCCCGTGTTGTTCTATCTGCACCTTGTGGGCTAGCACATGTTCTACTCCGCGCGCGCGCTGGAGTTTCGCCGTTACTGCGTGTCCAGGCAAGCTCCCTAAGTGCTCCCAGTCTGAACGAACAGGCACTGGGAAGGGGAGGGGACAGGTTCCGAGGAAAGCGAGAGAAGCGGCGTAAACCAGACCGTGGGCTTGAGTCCACCGGCCGATCAGCACCGACCCTTCGGGTCTGGCCCAGGGCACAAGGCAGGGAGAGGTCTGTCTGACCCCCAGCCGACGTCTGCTTCGCTGTAGTTCGGACCGAGACCTCTGTAACTGCCGTATTTAAGGTGCCTGTGGCAGGGAAGCCTTCTGCTTTCCGGCAGGCCCAGCACAACCGAGGACTATCGGGGTGACGCTCCGTCCCCTTCCTGCGCCAGGCCCGGGGGGATGTGGGGAAGCAGCTGAAGTGGCAGCTGACAGAGGTGCTGCCTTTGCTCAAGAGGCGAGTCGCTGCCTCCAAGGTTACACAGCCCAGGGAGGGTTGATACAGGAGGGTTGATACAGGAGGGTTGATACAGGAGGGTTGATACAGGAGGGTTGCTGCAGGAGGGTTGCTACAGGAGGGTTGATACAGGAGGGTTGCTACAGGCGGGTTCCTACA
>WTSP01002029.1:60254-70587 GCA_025331215.1 Actenoides lindsayi
AGGAGGGCTGATACAGGAGGGTTGATACAGGAGGGCTGATACAGGAGGGCTGATACAGGAGGGTTGATACAGGAGGGTTGCTACAGGAGGGTTGATACAGGAGGGTTGATACAGGAGGGTTGCTACAGGAGGGTTTCAGGAAAGCAGAGCCGTGTTTGCACAGCACAGAGCTGCACACGAAAAGCAGGTCACAGGGAAAGCAAAAAGGAAGACGGCTCGGAGCCGCAGCTTGGGTGCTAGGGAAGGAAGGGGACAAGGCCCTGCTGGCATCCTGAGAACATGGAAATCACACATTCTTCTCCTCGGTCGTTTGCCGTGAGGGAAATGAAACCTCCCGGAGGGAATGATTTCATTCCATGAGTGCGGGGTTTGTGCCAAGCTCAGTAAAGCCTTCTCTTTGGTGAAGAAAAAAGGAAATCTCTGCAGATTTACACTTGCTAAATGATAAAGCAGCAAGGGATGGTGCAGAAAGGCTGGACTGAATCACCGACACCGGGGAGGAGAGGAGGGGAGGTCGTCCCCTCTGGGTACAGGCATTCAGGCGGCCGTGGGGCCTCCATCAGCCCCCCAGCAGCACCCAGTCTGCCTGACTGCAATGGTAACAGTCGGGAGGCTTCTCTGGGAGGAGAGGCTTTTGAGCCGTGAGCCCAACGCTGCCCGCAGGTCTGGGACAGCCGGGAATGCTCCGCTCTCCTTCGGCAGCTCCTACGGCCTCGTCCAAGCACCCTTCGTGCCTGTCAGAGTACGACGGTTAATGAAACCCTGGCACAGGTACAACCCTTGACACGAAGCCTGACCTACGGGGTCCGGGTGCTTTTACAGGATCACCGTGGTCTCCTGACCGTGCAGGAGCAGACTGTTAAATGTGCACACCCTTCAGACTGTGACCCCGGGATCAGGAACTCTCTCGGCTACAGCTGCTGTCTACAGGCAAAGCCTTGAGTTTCCCGCCCCAGAAGGAAAAATAAGGGACGTGAAATGATTCACAGCACTTGTATGGGGAACATTTTATGGTTTTGCTTTTGCTTTTCATTTTAAGTCTTTACAGACTCAGTTTAAAAAAACAAAATCAAGCCCGTTCTCTTCTCTTCCTCCTCGTGCTGCGTTGCCCAGATGCCTGTTCGGGTCAAGGGGACACTGCTGCATTTTCTTTTACCATCTGGCATCGCTCAGCTCAGCAGATTTTTTAACCTCTTAATTCCTGATAGCATTTTGTTGCTCTCTCATTCCACCCTGTCCTCATATTTGCTTTCCTAAACCTTCCAGAATAATTTCCACCAAGTCCAAGCCCTCAACAGCCTGTATGTCAGCCCAGTTTCTAAGCACGAAGAGGAAAATACTTTCCCTCCTGAACTGCAGAAGATCAAGTGCCCCCAGCTCCAGGTCAGAGCCAAGCCTTCAACAAAAAGATTCTCCGGGGATAGGTGAGAAGGTTCAAGTTCACCAAAGCAGTTCAGTGAAGCCTTAGCTCAGGGTCGCTTCTAGAGCTCCTTGGCGGTTACGGTCTCAGGCCGTCACTTTGATAGATCTCCTCCTCCCACAGCATCTGCCTTCCACCCACTCCAGGGCTGTTTCCACACTCCCTGTTCCTGGACGGTACAAATGCCTTTGCCACACAACTCGTCCCACAGACCTGCATAAGCTGGGAGAAAGAGGGGCCAGTTGGGCAGAAGAACTGCCAAAGAGATGAATGTCGTCTGAGGGAGAGCGATCCCTGCACCTCAGGTCCAAACTTCTCCTCTCGGGGAGAGAAACTCAGGACAGGGGAGGAAGTTTCCAAAATCGGTGACTTTTGAGTTGCTTGAACATTTTCTGCCCCTCCCCTAAGCGTAGGTTCCTTGAAGAACAGTCTGTGCTTCACAAAAATTACAAGTGGCTTCCAGGGAAAACTTTGGAACTGGGTGAAGTCTCCCTTTCAATATCAGATTACGGGGTTCGTTTAGTTTGGGGCTAAAGAGCATTTTCTCTGCAGACTCTGCCACGCTCACCCACTTCTCCAAACACACGGGGAGAAACGTTGAAGGAAAAATTCCTCTCCTGCCCTCGGGTTTGGCTTTGCCCAGCTCTGAAGACAGGCCCATACTGCACACTTTTGCCACCGCGCTTACATCAGCTCCACCACCTCCAGAAACAGAGCCATTGAGCCAAGAAAAGCAATCTCAGCCTGGTGAGGACCGCACCTCCGCGGGGAAGCTCTCCGGGCACCTTCCCGAGCCCAAGACTTGATTTTCTGACTGCCCAGCCTGGAGCTGACGGGTCTGAACTGCCACAGGGAACTCAATCCTTCCTTCCGTGCCTCAGCCCCTACCCGCACAACCCCCGTGCACACGTCTGTGGTGAGAGGGGTAGCGGGCCACGTTCTACGGGGCACGGCCCGGGCTGCCGGCAGCACGCGTCGAGCCGCGGCCGCAGCGGCGCAGAGAGCCGGGGCAGCCGGAACGGGCTGCAGCATCACGCCCTCAGCCAAGCAGAGAAGTTAATTAAGCAGCAGGAAAAGAAAAAACCATTTAAAGAGCTGAGTCTGACTGACTAAAGGGCTTAGTCACTCATTTACAAAGATCTGAGGCAAAAAAAAACAAACCCTTTTAACGTTAAGTTTCATCCGGATCACGTTCCTTTAAGAAATTTCTGAAATCATCCAGTGAGACCCCCTGGGAAATGTCACTCGGGTTCCCCGAGACTTCCAGTGTCCAGAATGTCTGTGACAACTGCCACCTCCTCTCCCCGCCTCTCTCAGGCTGAGCAATCTCACCCAGCACAGGACTAGGAGAGCTGCTAGAGAGGAATGATTTCTGTCCTGCAGAGATTGAAAATCTTCTCCAGAAAAAATGCTGAGTTGAAACCTCCCAGTTTTTCAAGAGAAACCTTCTCCAAATACGTTTTCTTGTCTCCTTTGGGAAAAAGAAGCTCTTTAATGTTTCAGAAAGAAGCAAAAATCAACTGTGGAAGGCTCCACATGGAGACTACTTCACGTTTTAAGCAAACCTGAAAGCACTGACACAACACGGTGGTGATAGAAACACGAGAGAGCGTCAGAATTGTTCAGCACGCCGCACTTCGGGCTCAGGGGTGGTTTGATGTCCCCTGGTGCCATTCGTACCAGAAATGCACTGACAAGTTTTTTAATACGTGGGGTTTTTTTTCCTTCAGTGGGACCAGTTGTCCTCCGAAGCTCACCAAACGCAGCACACAGAGTTCTGCCAGAACAGCTACGTGAGTGGGGTAGGAAGGAGAGGAAGGAGCTGGGATGACAGTACTCAGTACTTTACGCTGCCTGTTGCCTCCAAAGGTTTCATAAAATCAAACCACAGCCCAAACTGTGCCTTCCTCACAAGATAAAGATTGCATTTCCTTCAAGAAAGGAAGATACCAGTCGGTCTGACTCAGGAGAGGTTGCGGGGTTTGCCCTCGTGGTCTGAATCACCTATTGCGTGCGAAGAGGCAAGAGGTGGCAACTCGAGAGAGTCCCCTGAGCCCCGTCGGTGTCACGGCACCGCGCAAAGACCCACCTACAGATGGGGCACCGCGCTGCAGAGCGACAACCCCATCCCAGCGCCTCTCTGCCCCGCATGAGTAAACCAGGGGGAGAACGTAGGCACGGCCACACCATTTGCCCAGCGATGGAAAGTGTTACCAAGCCCAGTTCTCAGAATCTCTGCCTGTGATCACAGTCATCCCAGGCCAGGGGAAGCTCCCTGCCCTTCGCGCGTGGGTGACGAGTCTCTCTTGCTCCTGCTGGCACCCGATCAGCATCCTGCCTGGGCACCCACGGCCAGAGACAGGCAGGAGAGCAAAACTTAAGCGTTAAGAAGACAAACACGGTGCCCACCATTAGAGGATGCTGCTGAAATCCTCATGTGCAGAGGGCAGAAGGAGTTGTGGCGAAGTTTGCCAGGTTTCCGACAAGGTCCAGATGAGAACCCGGCTCTCGGAGGGACAGACGGGTTTTGTTTGACAGGCAGCGACACCTCGCGGCACAGGCCTCCCCCAGCCCTCCCAGTTTGCTGCCAGCAGCACGCAGGGTTCCGCTGGGACAGGTTCTCAGTCCTGCTAAAATCAGGGGGAGTTTTGCCACAGAGTCTGGCAGAGCCCAGATTTCAGGGCAGATGTTTTGCAGGAAATGATGACGATGATGATGATGATGATGATGACGATGATGATGATGATGGTAAGATCCACCTCTTGCAGATGCTTACTAGAAATCACACATCACTGTTAAGAGAAGCTGCCTCAGGGCTCTTAGCAACACCTCAGGGAGACTGGCCCTAGAATTGCTTCCTATTTTGTTCAGGCTGCTACAGGAAGCGTAAGAGCCCTGTGTTGGTACTAGCTCTGCAGCTTGGATGCTAAAGGAGAATAGACCCAGGACCCTCCAGACCCTTAGCTTTGGTTTTTTCCTTATAAAGGATTATAGTTCTTTTTTTTTCAGGAGAAAGAGAAACTTCACGGAAATTGAACAGAGGCAGCAAAACAGCCAAGGAACCAGAAACACCCTGGTAACAGAAGCCCGTGGCAAGAAGAAGTGGAGATGTCTGGACAAAGCTGTGACTGAAGAAACTTGTACCTGCGCCTCCTCCTCCAGCATGAGTCATCCCGTGTTCAGGGAAACGAGACAGTTGATCCCTTCGTGGTGGTAAACAGGCAAGTTTTGCCAATACAAACCCAGCTCCATTGGCTCTTCTCCCACTTAGTACCCAGAATGAGGCATTCACTGGTCCAGCAACGGGCTGGCTGCTGGCCTTGGCGAGTTTGCCGTCTGGGGAAGGCCCAGAAAACCCCCTTTTCTCTACACTGGTGTTATCTGCTGTGTGGCAGCTTCATTGGCCCGGTTCCTTTCCGCATGGCACGGGCCTGGAGGAGAAAGTGATGAGAAGAGCAGAAGAGCAGAGGTTGTACTCAGCAGAGGAGCTGACAGCCAAGCCTGGGTGTTTCCTGCCACGTTTCTGATACACACAGAACAAAACTGCTTCTCCACAGCTTTGCTTTAGGAACATATGGGATGCTGTAACGCACAAGAAGCAACTTAGGAACTGAGCTTTGCACTTAGGAACTAAGCTTTGCCTCAGGAGAGCTCTGGAGTTTAAAGGTACCGTGTGCTGGATACACCAGGGTTTCCCAGCTGGAAATGCCAAGGCCAGCAGCCAATGTGCTCACTGATTAGGCCGAGCAGGGGCCAAGAACCATCCGTGTCTTGGCACAGTCCTGGCAGCTCGTCCTGATCTTGACTGATATTTTGGGGCTGATGACAAATAATTGATAAGATGTAACTAAGCTAGAAGGAAATTGCAGCACTGGCATTCAACGGACCCACAGGATTTATCAGAAGGTTTCACGTCCTTTCATTTGCCCACACTGTGTACGGGGCACATCCCTGTCCCATTTCTGCACCGGGGGAAAGTGCAGTAATTCCCTAACTTCTGGAAAACATTCTTCATCTGGTAACATAAATTAAGAGAAAATCTTTGATTAAACACAAGACTATCAGAATATCACCTCGTTCTGATCAATTGGAACCTGGCCCAGGTTGCCCAGAGAGGTGGTGGAAGCCCCATCCTTGGCAGTGTTTCAGCCCAGGCTGGCTGGGGCTGTGAGCAACCTGCTCTAATGGAAGGTGTCCCTGCCCGTGGCAGGGGGGGTTGGAACTGGGTGATCTTTAAGGTCCCTTCCAACCCTGATAATTCTCTGATTCTATGATTCATGGACAACCCCCCCAGAGCAGCTGCTCTCCAGCAGCATTTCCATACTGCGAACGTTTCACAGCAGCACCACAGTCCAGAGCAGACTGAGGGTGTCACTTGATTTTAACCCCAAAGAAATGTCTCATTTCTGAGCAAACTGAAAGCTTTTTTTCTCCAAGGGAAAGACTTCTCTGCCTTACCTCAAAAAAAAGACAAACTTTATGGATGAGCTGATGGCCCAGCCAGGTTCAGATTTGGGGTTGAAAGTTGCATCTGGACCCGCGTTTGCAAACCCAAGACCCTTCCTGAGCAGCAGGCAGAGCAGCAGCGGCCCCATGGACAGTCCCAGCACATTCAAGAGCAGCAGCATCTTCGGAAGAAACAGTTAGGGAGGGGAGTTTGGATAAACAGGCTGAACTTTTCTCTTGCCCAGGAATAATCCTGTAAATTTCAGCTGAGTGAATTAAGCACAAATTGATACTCAGCTTGTTACACAGCCCTGATATATGAGATATATGAGAACATAGAGGGGCTTGTGATGCATTTTAAGGCAGGGAAGGGAACGGATGCTTCCCTGATGGATGCTGAGTGCTCAGGGTGGGTGGGTTGAGAGCTCCCCAATCCAAACAAAAACTCATCCCAGTGCATCCTGGACTGGTGCAAAAACCTCCCAAAGCAGCCGCTCAGCCCCAAAGGAAGAAACCTCTAACGAAAAGACTAATTAACAGAAGACTTCATCCCTACACCCGTAATTTAAACCCGACGAGCGAGGAAAGGAATAAACCACACTCCCATTATTTCAGCCTCGCTAAGTTTGGTCAGTTGGGTTGTGCTTTTTCATTAGGCACCCTCCTGTAATAAGTAATTTTCCTTAATGCCTCGAATCACTCTTGATACCGCTGTGGTGTGCCTGTGGCCAACGTGAAGTATGAGGAGGTCACAGCTGATGTGTCTTCGCTGGGATGGGGTTTCATTAAATGTGAGCGGCCACAGAATTTAACAGCGGAGCCCAGCAACACTGCCCACTAATTGCTTTAGTGTGCTTCTGGTACCACCACAATTTCCCCTCCTCGGTATTGGGATTTGTCTATTCAATCCAATGCCCTTCGTCAGGATCGTAGGGAGATGCGGCCTCGTTATGTAAATACGGCTTTTCCCGAGCCTTTGGTATTTCTTCAGTGTTGAGAAGAGGGAGACAGCCCTGAGCAGGAAACATCTTGGTGCCAGGGGAGCATCAGTGCCTGGAGGACCTCCAGCTCTGTTCACCAGTGCTGTGAAGTGACCTGCTGGTCACCATCACTAAGTGTCACCCGGCCCCATTCACAGATGGGGAAACTGAGGCGCTGGCAGGGAATTGCCCGAGGTCACCCCACAGCTTGATGCGCTTCTGGAATAGCCAAAAAGCTGTGAGACTAGGGCAAAATTCGGGGCATCTCCAGGGTCCTAAGAATATGTCCAGAAAAGCAAACACCTTTAAGGTGACTGGAGCTGAATGTCCCACGACACCCCTCCGAAGCAGCAGGGAAATCAAGCAAAGCCCCAGCACAGCCGGGAGAGGAACAACCGAACCAGGGACTGAACCCAAACCCCCTGCCCTGTGTCCCCAGAGGCTTCAGCCCCACTCGAGGCTGCCCGGGGCCGCCTCTACCGAGCAGCCTTACAGCTCGGTTTTGCTTTAACTGAGCAAAATCCATCTGCTCTGGCCTGCTGTTTCTATTCCTAAATCCTGCATTACGTGGAAAGTCTTTCAAACCGCCTGCACAAGAGGACTCTGTGCGGTTTCTAGGGCATTTTCTGTTTAACTTGCATTAAAGTGTACCGAAGAGTTACAAGTGCATTAGCGGTCCTGCTCCCAAATTGCTGTTCTAACCTTTGTCCCCGGCCAATCCATCTTGCTGACACCCATTAAAATGAGCTCATGGTGCCGTTTTTATGGCCGGATTAAGTGGTATATCTGTAGCTCAGGCGGTTCGGCGAGGGCGTCACACTGCTAATGATTTCTTTATTGATCTTTAATGATTTCCTACATTAGTACAAGCAACATTAGCCTCAACAACATGCTCCAGGACAGATTGACTAAATAATTCACTGCAGCAAACTGTGATCACATAACTGCACATTCCTCCTTTGTGTTAAGGAACAGAGGTGGAAAATGAATAATTATAGTCTCCCATACAAGACAGAAAGCTGTTACCTTCCCCCAGACTTCTCCTGGCTGTCCCCCCAGCACTGACCCGCCCTGAGAAGAAACTTTCCCATCAGCACCCAGTGATCTGCCCCAAATCACTCACTGGGAGGAGAAATGCACCAGCACGGTCAAGGCTTCACTCTGCTACTGCCTGAGGAGACGTGGTGCTTGGGGGACCAAAAGGATCAGGAGGAGTCAGGCTCTGGCAGATCTCAGCATCTGTAGGCTCAGAAGGGACATCACAGCCATCAGGAGCTGCCACTTCCCCAGCCATAGCCCTCCCCACTCCTCTCCCTGCAGGACACCCCATAGCTGGTGGCTAATGGGTGACTGGCGTTTAATCTTAAATACATCAAGCTCCAAACCCCAGGGCTTGGTTTCCATCCCATGCAGGTATCCACAGGTCCTGAGGGCTGCCTGCGAGGGCAGGACCTACTAGACCCTGCGGATCCAGGCCTGTCCCAGCTCACACTGCTTCACCTCCGAGCATGCCTGGAGCAGCAAAGGAGAAATGAGAGGCACAGAGGTCCTCAGCAGACTGAAATGAAGCTTTAAAATCACTAGGATGAGTCCGATTTCCCTTGCTGCCTGGAGGATGGATGGATGGAGGGAGGGATGCTTGTCTCCCTATGCCACCAGCATGCACAGGGTGTATGGGATGATTTAAATGAAGCCCTTTGCTGAGCCCAGCTGTAGAGAAAGACCCAGGGCCATGGCCAGCATGGGTGTCCCTGCAGACAGAGTGCTCTGTCACACAAGGGGTAGCACGGGCAGTGCCAGGGCTGTGACAGAACCCTGGCACTGGAGGATGAATGAAGCTGCCACAAGACCAGGAGCTGCACATCACCAGCCACACTCTTCTCCATCCACCTTCCATCTGCCAAACCCCAGGGAAGCCCTTCTAAAGCTGATTTCGCAGCATCACTTCACCATTTCCACGGTTCAACTGACCCAGGAGCTCCTTCCACTGATGGCACGCCCAGGACCAAGGCCAGGATGGGGACGGCTGCTCCCTGCCAGCCACCGGCCACGAAACCATCCCACCTGACCACGGGGCTCAGGATGAATCGAGGGGTCTCAGGCACCGCAAGAAACCTGGCTGTGACCTCCAGCCTTCCTGCTGGGAGGTAGCGGGGAATTGCGGGTCCCACCACCGCACCGTTTAATTGGGGAAAGCACTCAGTGGCGCGGGTCAAAGTCTCCGCCGGTGCTGGCACGGAGCCAGATGAGGCTGGGCACGCCACAGTCTTCATTAGTGTAACTGGTTGCAAACCACAGCTCTTGACCTGCAAATAGAAACGATTCCTTCGTTAATGGGGATGTCAACAGTGGGGAACCTGTGGTTTCTAACGACGCAGCCATTTTCATCAAGTGTACAAACAAACTGCTAAGAAAACAGGAAAACGGAGCCTTCTCCCCTCTCCCCTGACTCAACGTGGGGATTTCTTCCTTGGAATGCAAGGTGATGCTTCTGAGGTCCCGCAGCCAAGGAGCTCGCTCTCTCCTACAGAGAGGCTGAGCATCACCATGACTTACTCCAGTTGGCTGGAAAACCCCTCCCTGATGTTACCACCAGCACATCAGCAATGGGAATGGCTCCAGGATGGCACTTGGATTGGCAGTCCTGTAGAACAAGGGGCACAGGGACGCAGGGCTGCTTTGGGGACCGTGGCTGTGACTAACGAGGTGTCTTAATGATGTTTCTATCCCCACTGCCCCAGAAAGGTGCTGGGGGGAATCACCTCTGTGTGCTGCAGGGCCCCCAGGCTTTCACGTGTCCTTTCTAGGAATCCTAGAATCTCACAGCTGACACCAGGTCCTGGGGGACCGGTGCTGGAGGAGCCACCACAGCCTATACCCTCCCTGCCCAGCACTCACCTGGAGCTGTGCCTGCAGGAGCCGATGGCTTCACTGGGTGATCTCAGTGTCTAGGAAAAATGACCCAGAAAAAGATTTTTTTTTGGTTCAGATGGGCGACCTAAACAAATGAGGCCGCTCAGACGACTCCAAATTAGAAGCCAGAAAAAGACAGATTGTGGCTGTAAACAAATAACCAAATTAAAGTGGGAGCTCGTTTGCATCCCTCAGCCAAACCACAGAGGATATTCTTGGCTGAAACACAGAGACAGCGTCTAACACCTGGACCGATCCCTGCTCTCCGGCTGCCCCATGCCACAAACACACCAGCCCGGCCTCAGCTTCAAAACCCTCCCCCAAAAACTTGCTGAGGGCCATTTCCACCTCTCCCGCCTGGATGTTGTAGCTTGGAGGTCACACTTGTTGCTCTTAATTATGATTTGCAGGAGCGAAGCATCACCAGCGGCATTCAGTTTGCACCGTGCCAAGCATCGCATCATAACATCATCATAGCATCATCGTAGCATCATCATAGAATGGTGGGGTTGGAAGGGACCTCTGGAGATCATCGAGTCCAACCCCCCTGCCAGAGCAGGGTCACCCAGGGCAG
>WTSP01002029.1:74405-88995 GCA_025331215.1 Actenoides lindsayi
TTCTTCCCTGTGAGAGTGCCAGAGCCTGGCCCAGGCTGCCCAGAGAGGTTGTGGAGTCTCCTTCTCTGGAGACTTTCAAGCCCCCCTGGATCTGTTCCTGTGTGGGCTGCCCTGGGTGACCCTACTCTGGCAGGGGGTTTGGACTCGATGATCTCCAGAGGTCCCTTCCAACCCCACCATTCTATGATTCCATTATTCTATAGACAAACTTCTTTAAAAAACATCACTAACCAACTGATCTGTGTCTTCTTTCCCTGGTAGGATTTATCTCATGTAAAATCTGCTGGACCAGCCTTTTACTGTGAGCCCAGTGAAAAGGAATTCTTCAGGGACTATCTTATGTGCACAGAGAAGCCAGTGTCACAAAGAAAGATGAACAAAGCTGTAGCAAGTAACAATCTACCATGGATGGCTTCTTTCCTATCATCATCATCATCATCATCACTGGAGGAGCAGGAGGAAGAAGACAGCAGTAATTTCATCCCATACACTGAAATGCCTCAGTTTCCAAAGAGACATCTCAACTGTCAGCCATCCAGAACAGCTCAGGGGGAAACCAGCTCAGACTCTGGAACTGGAGGTCTCTCTGTGGATAGCGGTTCTGTGCTTGACCTAAGTACCTTGGGTTTCTCTTTCTTTCCAGTGAGAAAGAATGAGGTGGACACCTCAGGATCCCCAGGAACTGAGAAGGAATCCCTATCTCACAGTTCCTCTTTGGGGAGACTATCCCTCAGTGATGTGAGATTCCCGGGTCCCAAGGAACAGGGCAGGGATGACTGCCTGGACACGGCCCCTCTTCAAACCCTGCCAGAGGAGATCTGTGCCAAACTTCCAGCCGGTGGGCACTACCTGCATAGGAAGGCTCCTCATTTCCCAAGGTATTCCCAGAAAGCAGCAGCTGCCCTGCATGCCCAGATGGGTGAGGTACCACCACTCAGGGAGGAGCCCAGCACCAAGCTGATCATTTCCTTTCAGACACTGCAGGTGGCGGAAGATGAAGGGATTGCGAGTGACTGTGACAGTGAGAATTCCACAGACGGGACACCTCCTGCAGCCGCGGTGCTAAGCGACGCGTGTGACACTGCAAATGTGGAAGAAAAATACCAACAAAAGTTTAAATTCGATGGCTACGAGCACACCCATTACTTGAGAAGGAGCTAGAGGACCCAAGCAGTTCTGGGGCGTGCCTGGAAAATGCTGGAGAGCTCCAGATACCCAGGCAAGGAGAGAACCTGAACAAGAACAAATAACCCACAGTGGTGCTTTTGGTATTTATTCACCTAAACAAGAGGGTTTTTATTCTACGGATGTCTGGCCTACCAAGGCTTTAGGGACACAAAAGGTGTATTTTTATTAATTAATGTAGGTTCACCACCCCTCTGGAAGAACCGCCGCGAGAAGGTGCTCAGGCTCTGGTACGAGGCACAGGGTGACAGCTCACAGCAAACACACGGTGCCCTCAGAGACACCTCACCAGGTGACTTCTCCGTGTGAGTTACAGAAGGCAAACCCACCTCTGAGACAGCAAAACCACAGGGTTCTGAAAACACCAAGCGTTGTGCCTGCCGTGTGGGTTTTGAGCCAGGATGATCTGCCACTGTTACATTTGTTCCCCTGCAACTGCAAACCTGAGCCCCTGCTTGACTGGAAGCACCTTACAGGGACATCGAGCAACCCTTGCTTTCTGTGGGAGGAAGAGATCTTCACCTCAGCCTACAGAGATCACCTTCAGTGTTTCAACGGAGTGAACTGAAGTCAGTGAGAAATGTGCAGCGTGTTTGTTTGTTTATTTATTTTTGGTTTTATACAAATCTACTTACTGAAGCTGAAACTCCTCCTGCTGTGCAGAGTGTCTGGGAGCTGCTTTATGCAGAGGCAATAATGTTTTGATAGGTAACTTCACGTGTGTGTGGTTTTCTGTTTCCCAGAACTGCAAAGGGCGACTGCAGCTCGTCCTGAAAAACACTGCATTTTAGAACAGGACCCCAACATGACCTTCCTAATGCTTTAGTCTGAGTGGAATTCGATGAGATTTCTCAGCCAGGTCACTCTGGGTCTCTGAAAGACCAGGACTGTGACCATCTCTCTGAGCAAAGCATCACATCACAAGTCCACCAGTAAAAGGCAGAGGAGAGACAAGGTCTCCCCGTGACTGGGCAACAGTGACCTTTTCAGTGTATTTTTAATTTGCACCCTTCACATCTCACAGGAACATACTCTCTCCCATTTTATTCCAGTAAGAAGGACACAGAAAAGCAAAGAGTTAAAAGGAAGAGGGAGACACACAACAGCCGTTCCCTGCATTTACAGTTGTCTGGGATGATGGAAGGGTGTTGATGGAGGGTATTAAAGCTGACATCTTCAGAGAGTTAGAACAGTGTTAGAAAGAGGTAGGGGGTGATAGGAGGGGTTGGGAACTGCTTTGAAAGAGGAAAGAAAGAGGTACTAATTAAATACCTGAATTAAAGCTAAAAGGGGAGCTGGGAGAAAAGATTCACTAATGAGATTTTTCCTTTTTTTTCTTACCTGTCCTTCACAAAGGGTCCTCAGGTACACCCTGCATTGTAACTGCTCCCTTCATTTAGAAAGATAGAGATCATCCCAGTGTAATCACCACCCATTTTCTTGTGCAATCAAGGAAAAACCCACAGGCTTTGAGTTACAGGAAGCTCTGAAGTTGTGCAATCTCTACAAAATTATTTTGGCATGTCACAGCTCTTCAAGCAGGGCCTGGGATCAGTTCTTTATCCTGTCCAGGTCTGCTCAGGATGCAGGCTGGGGGAAAGGCTACAGGCCAGCTGAGCTGTACTGGTGGAGGCAGCATCTCGCTCCTCCAGGTTTGCTTTCACAGGGCTTCAGACCTGCTTTCCACTCCCAAAGAGTCAGGGATACTCAGAGCACAGTGCTCCCTCTTCCACAGCAATCAGTCCGTATTTTACACCTTACTTAACTGATGTAGCTGTTCAGAACCCCTTTGTCCTCAAGAACTAACCTCAGACAGTATGGAAGTTGAAAACCAAGTGTTTAATTTTAAACTTGGCACCAGACATTTGAAGATCTTCAGGTACCTAACGATTCAGAGTTATTCAAAAGGCAATAGCTCTCTAAAAAATAAGGGCAGAAATAAAGTTTCAAGTTATATTCTCAGAGGTAAAGTCTCAGTTTCCCTCTCCTCTGCCCACGGCAGCAGGTCATCACCCAGCAGAAGCAGGAGGCAGTGACTTGAAACACTTCAGCGAGCTATTCAGGAACCACCCTAACCAAGAGTTGTAGTTAATTGGATGGAGGCTGTGCTGCTGCATAGGTGTGTCTGCTTTAATAAACCTCTGAGGCTTCTGCACTTGTCCAGGTGAGAGGAGAAAGCCAAGATGACCGCTGTGCATCTGTGGCCCTGTTTGAAGCACACAGCCCCGCTGATAGCAAAGCAGGGCAGAGGTTATCCAGTCTGTGGCAAGGGAACAGCTACAGCAGAACAATTCAAGAGCAGGGGCTGAGGGAGTTTCCGAAGCCCCAGATGCAGGCTCTGTGTGTGATGCCTTCTCCACTTTGGGCATCTTGGGTAAAATAAGCAGCATGCAGCTGTACTGGTTACGCATCTGGTGGTTCTAAAGCTGCACCTCCTGGAGACAGGCAGTTTTCTGATGAAAGAAGGAAACGTCTCTCCCTCTTCGGAGAAAAGCCTGAAAATGTAACTTAACAACACCCTAAAAAACTAAGAATGCTATGAAAAAGGAACTATAGCTCTTTCTTGGTAAGATTTCACCCAAACTCCCAGTTCCTACCATCTAGCATTGGTGACACAGAACAGAGCCTTATATTGTAAACAGCCACAAAAATTAACTGGGTGTCTACGGCCGCCTCTGAGAAAAGCCAGGGCACAGCCCGTGCTCCAACTCCGGCCACCTCCTCTCTACCCCAAACCAGAGAACCTCTGCAGCTACCTGGTAGTGCAGAGTCAGAGTCGAGGAGCTCGTGCTCTGCCTGGTATGCAGCAGGGCAACGTGCTCATCTGGCTCCCATTCAAGGCCAACAACAAAAGAGCTTAAAAACTTGTGATCTGGATGACTTTCATTTCGAGAAAGTATTGGAAGGTATGTCTTAAGGGAAGAGGTGTCTTGCTCGCAGCAGTTTTAAACCTGACTAGGTGCACAGCACAAAGTTTTAATTTCTAGAGTTTTACCAAGTTCAAGTCACCAAACCAGAAAATCAAGCCCCAAACCCAAGAACCCTCAGCGAGGGTTTCAGGCAGGAAGCTCTCTATCAGCAACATGGTATTTGGCTCTCTTTCAAAAGCTGGGGATTTTCTAAGCCTCTGGCTTGTGCACCTTTGTACAGTTAGGTGTGCACACTGGGAAAGGGAGAGGTGCTGCTGTTGTCACTCTTCCATTCTCTCGTACACATGCGCGCAGGTCTTTAGGTGGTGATCTCAGATCCGAATGCAGGCGGGAGAGCAGCTCTGGGCTCCCAGCCTGGACTCACAAACAAGAATTTAGCTCTTGTAAAAGGTGATTCACCTGCACACGGGAAGGATCAGCTGCCTGCTCTCCCAGCCCAGCCTGTCTAGTTATTCATGAAGCACTTTCTGATCGTCCTGGCTGTATTTGCAGTGGCTGGTAAGTCCTGACTTCTCCTTTCCTATGGACCGATCGTGGTCGTTTCTGTTTGATCCTGTAGTATGGGAGGCAGTTCAATTATATTTACTGAAATAAGACCTAGAGAATGAGCTGTTGTCTGAGGTTGTTCCAAAGCTCTCTTGTGTGTTGCTCTCTCCTTTTCTTATTTTCAAAGTGCGTGCTCAGTGCTTTCAGGATTAACAGGGAGAAGGAAAGATTCCTTCACTTTAAAGGGTTTGCCACTGCTGTGCTACAACCCAAACCCTTCAGGGATAAAGGATATTCACTGACTTCAGGGGGTTTTGGAACAGTTCCCGCGTGTCTTAAGTGGAGATGCAAATGAATACAAGAACAGCCCTGATTTTAGAAGAGGCACAAACAAATAATGTATCCCTAAAAGCCACTAAATCCTACTCTGGATGTGGCAAACTCACTCCTGGGTGAGTCAAGGATAAACCTGCTATTTTCAAATGCCACCTTTCCAGCAAGCAGCCTTACCATTCACCTGCCCTCATGGCTGGGATCTGGTAGGGAAGGCATCTTCAGAAACTTCTAAAACAGAGGGACTCACAGACAGTGACGTATCCTGGGTTTTCCTGCCCACACTCGACTGTGCTCGCGTTACACTGCTTTGCATAACTGTGGTACATGGATAAATGGGGAAAGATGGAGATTTTCTACTTCTGATATGATCAGGGTACTGGTGACTCAGTTTTCATGGTGCTCAGACAGGGAAACCCATCCATCTGATACTGACTGCTGTGTTTCTGCACCTGAGTTCAGGACAAAACCTGGACTAGGCTGCAATCTGTTTCTGCATTGTTCCCTACCCAACAAGACTGAGATCTCTGCCCTTCTGCCCAGTTCTCCTCCTACACAGCAGGCCAGTTTAAACTGTCACTCAGTTCTCCATAGAGGCAGCTGGAGGGAAAGCTTAGAGCAAGGATCCAGGAACTGGTGTAGTTTAGTCCCTGCTCTACCACAACTGCTCAATGTGGTCATGTTCAAGTCACCCCCATCTGCTCCTCAGCTTTCCCACCTGTAAAATGCTGCTGCCTTACTTGCTTATCACACCAGTCATTTTTTCATGGGAGAACTCACTAATTTGAGTGTCTATTTCTCAGCACCATAGTGGGACTGTCCATTTTCAGCAAGTGCAGGCTGAAGCCCACCTATGTTTATCAATACTGCACACCCAAAGTTGAGTCATGTATAAATGATCTGCCTTTGAGGATCTGTCTGTGAATGTGAATTTACAGAGCTTAGAAATTCTGAACATTACTCTTGCGAATCAGCCTTGAGAAAATTTTGCACAGTGGAATTCTCATGGAGTACATGAAAATACTCTCACTCTTTCCTGCTCAGAGCCAGTTTGTCACTGGGGGATCATGGTGGTGTTCAGCTCTACAGAGGCAGCTCAGACCAGGGGCATGTTTGTCAGGGACAAGTGACATTTCTGTTTACCAAAGCCAGAACTTATCCATGGGAAAGAGGCACAGGGCTCAGAAAGCAGGGAGCTGAGTGAGTTGTTTGCCTTCACCCTGGCACACCCAGATCAGAGTCCAGGCCATCAGGTCTTTGCCGTGGCTCTGTACAGGCAGTAGCAGCCTCCATCCAATAATGGCAATCACGTCTTCAGTGATGTGAAACTGGTGTCAGTGGATTGCTTCCCTGAGTCTGGACAGAAAGCAGAGATGTTTACAGACATGAATCAGCCTTGAAAACAGGTTATTGTTCTTAGTTTTCCAGCCATTTCACTGCTTTACAAGAAATCAGATAAGGAACTCAAGGACTGCCTCTCTGAATCCTGAGTTTTTGAGGCCTTTCTGTAAAAGCTCCTGACTTGCATTTCTTTGGGATGAGTTAACCATCTGCAGGGTGCATACAGAGATGGGTGCATGGTTCAAACTCCTGTGCTGTTCTAGCTTCTGCTTTGCAGCCCATCTCCAGCGAAAGGGAAGTGGCACGTCTGATATTTCTGTTCCCTACAAGGCTGGGGAGCACTGGACTCCTGTTCATCTGAGGGCAGAGATGCCAGGATATCCATTTTAATACTGGTGCCTTTGCTCCTCCAGGCATCGTGACTACAGAGAGCTCAGTATGTCTGAAACGTGCAGCCTTTTCTTCTACAAACTTCGAGAACATCCTGACATGGGAAACTGAAGCAGATATTCCCCCCGGCATCGTATTTGACGTCCAATATAAACAGTATGTGAAGTTTGCTTCTTTTTGGAGTTCTGTTGTTCTTAAGGCCACTGTTCTCAGGAAGAGAAGGGCCAAGGGAAAAAAAAAAAAGACAACTAGATTTTGCTCTTTCTGCTGCATGTTTTATTGCTACAGGAATGGTTCTGCTTAGACAAGAACTCAGCAAAGGACAGGGTTATTTAAACTGGTGGATGGTGCTCAGCTGAATAAATACCTTTACATCTGAGGTTGCTTTTTTTTTTTTTCCCTAAGGTATGGAGAAAAATCCTGGCTTAACAAGCGTGAGTGCCAGAGTATCACACAGCCCTTCTGCAACCTCACTCGTGAAACAGAAAACTTCACAGAGCATTACTATGCCAGGGTGAGGGCCACGGGTCACGGCTGCTCCTCCAACTGGGTGCGCTCGGAAAGATTTGAACCCAGAAAAGAGAGTAGGTACCGCTGCTGAAACCCATTAAATCCTGCTTGCTAGGGAGTCATTCCGAGTCTCGCCGATGTTTAGGACAGGATTTCCTCTTAATTGCTCTATTGCAAGACTCTGGGCTTGATAGGAAGGGAGTGAATGCCTGAAGAAGGCTTGTTATTGGGCAAGGAGGGAGATGAGCAAATGAGGTCTGACACCAACGAGGGATTAGAGGAGAAAAGGAAAAGCCAGATGTCCTTGAGGGAAAAACTGCTACTGAGGCTGACAAGAGGCAGAAGGAAACTAGTAAAAGACATGATGGGCAACCTGAGGACAGCCAGTAATACTGTCACAGAAGCTATGAAATGTGAACTGAAAACCAGGATAAGCAGCCAGGCCAACAGATATTTACCATTCCCAACCCCTAAGTGGGCTCCACCACAGACATACAGCCTTTGGGAGCCCTGTTGGCTCTGTGACTACAATCTTCCCACTGCACATTTGTCAAGAACAGCTCGAGGTGGCATTAGCTGTCAATGATTACAAAGGGCCTTCAGATCTTTGCAGAAACTAAGCTACGAAAGAGCTTTGCTCATTCAACATCCACCCTGCCGTGCAGCAGAGGTGTTGGCACCCACGGCGAGGTGATCCTATCCCCACAGCCATTCTTTTCAGCTTGATGATTTCCAAGCTATGTGGCCTTGGAGGAACAGTGACTGTTGCTTTTAGATGTGCTGTCAGAGGTGGGGTTAAAGCACTGTTTCAGTGGTGGGGGTAGCAGATGCCTGTCACTGAAGAGAAGTGTAGGCACAACAGAGCTGGAGTACTCTAAGGACAAAATCTGATGTAGGATGGGGACAGGAATTTAGGCAGCAGTTGAGTGCCCTGGGATGGGACTTCCCACTCATCACACACACGTGAAGGAGGGTGTCCCTGGGCAGGACACAGAAGGAACACGGAAGCTGTGAGAACGTGGTCCTAAGGAAAAGCTCGGGGTAAGAATTTCTAGGGACAGCAGCTGAAGGTGGCAGAACCCCGAGGGAAGACAGCATCTCCAGGTGCCTCATTTCTCCTACGCCCAGTGAAACGCAGCTCGGATACCTTTTTGTGTATGAACAGAAGCAGTAACTCACATTGAGTCCGGGGTGTGTCTGTGTGAGATCATCTGATAACGTGTCGGCTTTAAACAGCTGACACTGCCTGTCCTGTCTTTCCTAGCTATTATTGGAGCACCAGACGTGGAGTATATTCCTTACGTACGGTCCATAAAGTTCCTTATACGCCCGCCCTACACCCCGCTGAAGGGCGAGGACGCCCGCCACCTAACCATCGAGGACATTTACAGCAAATTTGGGGCTGTGGATTATCACTTAACGATATTCAACCAAAGGACACACCAAAAGGTAAAGCACAACCCCAGGCTGGTACCCCACTGACATCTGTAACTCACAGTTCACGTGTGATGGAGAAGGAGCTCAGAGCTTACACACGATGGGTGAGATTTCTGATGTGCAAAGGGAAAGCCTCAGAGTCTGGCTTGCAGTAGGCAAGAGGAACTTTAAGCATTCCTCTAAAATTCTGGAAAAGAAATGGGAGTTTCCAAGGGTACTGTCTGAGTAGCAAAAAGTAAAACTGCCAGTGGCTAAAACAGAGAACAACTTCATTAGTTCAAGTCTTAAGGGACTGAAATGCAAAAAAGAAATAGAGTAAGAGTAGAAAGCAAATTGTTATCTTCAGAATTCCACATACACAGAATTATTATAGTCCTATAACAACACCTTATGAGTAAATATCAATTTCTGCTGAATTTTGCAGTCTGATTTGAAGAAAATGTATGTATTTAACCTTTCTAAAATACAGAACTTGCCTTTATTTTAAATAGTGGACAAAGAATGAGTACAACAAAGAGTTTGAAGTTTCCAACTTGGACCCAGACACTGAATATAACGGAACAGTATCGATACATCTCCTCCAGAAAAGCAGCAAATCTCGTGTGTTTTGGGTTAAAACACTAGCAGGTGAGGCTGTTAATCTGTTAACTCATTTAAAAGTGAAGCTGAGATACTGGATACACAGAAAGAGATGGATTCTCAGCTAGTCTAAGATAACATCACCTTGCTAAAGATATTGAGGCAACGCTGTCTTTCCTCAATTCAAAATCTAATCCTACGAGACCAGACCTGTAACAGCACTTAGCTTATCTCATGCCCTTTTTCTAACCCAACTCTCTGAAGCTCCTTGTGCTCTTCCCCACTACCCAGACAACACGTGGCTTCTCTACTGCGTCGTGGCACTGGCCTTCTGTGCAGGCCTGGTGTTTGCTGCCGTGAGTTACGGCATCTACAGATACGTCAAGCAACACGGCGCGCAGCCCACGGCTTTGGTAAGTGATGGGTGAGCAGAGGAGAGCATGGCTTAGGTGCTGACTGCTGGCAGGTTAAAGACTCAGAACTCCCCCCCCAAACTGGGTCACTTTAAAGGAGGTGTTAGGTTAAGTAGCTGAAACCTGAAGCATCTTAAATCTCTGGCTCCTCTGGAAACCCTGGGCTTCTTACCTATAGCTAAAACCTGAAGCATCTTAAATCTCTAGCTCCTCTGGAAACCCTGGGCTTCTTACCTATAGCTAAAACCTGAAGCGTCCTAAAACCACTAGCTCATCTGGAAACCCTGGGCTTCTTGCCTGTCCCTCCTCTCCCGCAGCAAGCGCTGGTTCTGCAGGCTAAAGGAGTTTCAGGGCAATCTATTGCCATGCTCCAGGGCTTAGGCCCAGTTTTGCAAAAATTAAAGCAGGATTTTTTTCTTCCTCCTATTTTAGGATTGTCCTGTTGCCCTGGTGCATAATAAGACCTCTGAAGGGTCATTCATCAGGAAAAAAAAAAGAGTTCTTTTGTCAAAAGAGCAGATCCTTGGTGGTTGTTAGTGGCTTTTACTGATATCTCTCCAAAGAATATTCTGAAGAATTTAAACCAAACTTTTAAAGTCACAGCTTCTCGTTAATAACTCGTGTTTGTCTATCTACTTCCTCAGGACTTCAGAGGGATTTCATCGTTCCAGCCTCTTACACTGACAGTGGAGCATATCATAAAGCCCATTAGTTTATCCAAACCTTCACTTCTCATCCCTGAGGTCCAGTTACCACAGCTCGGTCACCGCTTGGACAGAGCTCAGGAGTCACCATGGGCTTTCCATCCAGCAGAAACTACCTATCAGCAACAGATGGGGGGCCCAACGTGTCACGTGCCCACTCAGCCCCCCGGCATGGCAAGCACAGCTCCTACTCTTTACGCTCCTCAAAGAGGCAAGCCAAGCCTTCCTGCTGCTGCCTCCAGCCAAACGCTGCCCCTGACCTACGGGGTGTGTGTGGAGGGCTCAGACCGTCTCGACAAGAAGGATCTGCAGCCAAACAAAATGCAGAAGGAAGTTTCTCCAGCTGGTTTTGTTGGTGGAAAGCTCCTAAGTCAGATGCTGGGCGAGAGCTGCAGCGATTGGAATTACAAAGAACAGAGGCCAAAGCTGGCACTGTGGGACAGCAGGGACACAGGAGAGTCACTTCCCTTGCGGGGGAGCCCTGGGCAGAGACAGGAACTGGTGCTGCAGCCCGACAGGATGGAAAGTAATGTGTCCCAGCTGTCACTGGCTTTGCTGGAAGAAGGAGGATGCTACAGACAACAGACAGCAGAACCACCACTCTTATTATCTTCAGTGAAAGTTGACACAGACTGCGTGACAGAGGATGAACCGCTGTCACCTCTATGCACAAGCCTCCTGCTCTCAGTCAGCACTGGTAACAACCTCCCCGGAGAGCACGACCCAGAGCAGTGGATGTTGCCAGATTCATTCTCCTATTTGGCGAATAATTTTCAGTTCCCGGAGCCTCCAGAATCAGGAAAGTTGAGAGCACCAAAGGAGCTGAGCTGCACAAAACTGAGTCACGTTGTGTCCCAGGTCACCGTCTCGGACCAGGACCACGGCACACCCCTCGCTATGCTCTTCAAAGACTTGAACTTGAAAGTCCTGTGGGATCAGGATGAAAACACAAAGTTTTGTTAGGATGACTCGATGATGTTAAAATCTAAATTAAGTTTCCTTGCATGAACTGGTAGCCTCCCCTGAAAAGCGTGCAAATAAATATCTTGCAAATAAACATCACTAACCTTGGATGTTCTACCACAGCCCGGAGCTGTCACCCTGCTGCCACTACTGTTCTGTCGAGAGATAGGTGCCTTTCCTGGTACT
Source organism: Actenoides lindsayi (assembly GCA_025331215.1). Lineage (NCBI taxonomy): Eukaryota > Metazoa > Chordata > Aves > Coraciiformes > Alcedinidae > Actenoides > Actenoides lindsayi. Next base: position 85,863 of record WTSP01002029.1, read on the forward strand.
CCCCAGTTCATTGCAATACTGTATCTTTGCACTTCAATAACAGCCTTTTATTTCGTGCACATTCTTCACATTTATTCTGAATTGGGCTACTTTAAAAGCTGAGTTAAGGTTGCAGTTGACATTTCAGATTCAGTGCAAATTCCTAAGGGAAACTCTATATGCTCTTTACCACCACCGAAGATCCAGCTCCGAGATAGATCCACCCTCTGCAGAAATTCAGATGCAGATGTAAGCAAACCGAAAAGAATGGAATGTATTACAGTACAGGAAAAGAATTAAACATGGATCAGTGTTCTACCCTTGGATATATGATTTGTGCAAAGTGATGGGCTCCTTCCACGAACTGGACTTTGCCTTTGAAGCAGTGATTGAAACTGTGGTAAAGCTCCTGAGGCAGCACTTCTGTGAACTACACGTCTCCTAACTTGCTGACCTCTATAACATTTGTACAAAGATAAAGTCTTTCTTCATCTCTGCACCAGATTAGTACAGTCTTGGCCCAGTTCTGACGTATTTCTTAACTGCTGCTTGTTTCTTCCTCTGAAACCATCACACATTCCCTTCTTCCCTTGAAACCCCCAGGGATGAGGCAGCTGGGATCCCATTCCAGGGAGGCAGGAACGTGAGGATTTACACCAAGGGTCCATCCCTCAATCTCAGTGTACACTAATCTACACAGGAGGTTTAGGGAGGTGTTGAGCTGCTTCCTCCCGCTCTTCACCGCTGCTCTGATGGGGAACATGCCCCATTTGCATGATAGAGAGGAGGATACAGCTGCAGAGTATGTGTCCCCCTCTCCTGTTACCAGCACACCCACCTCCAGGGCTGGAATGAACCAAAACCAGTGTCAACTGAGAGGCAAACTCCTTTAGCACTGCACCTTTACCAACAGCAAGCTAAATGGTATTTATTCAGGGGACAGAGGAGGCAATTATTTCCCATTGAGAGGAAAGCCCAGTTCAGCCTGTTGATCACCACTGGTGTGGTGAAAACATGTGAGTTTCTGACGACACCAGTTTCAGAGGAGAACTGAAACCATTAACAGGAATAGGCAAGACTTTGCATAGTATGGGGAAGTACTGACTTGAGAGAAAGGCTGGCCAGAAGCAACACTCAGCTCCTCTCACTATAAGCACGCTCAGGGTTTTTTTCAGTCCAGGGAAGCTGAGACTAAAGGCCAAATTCCACTTGCTTTGGTGTGATTTTGCAAATACACGGCAGCCTTATGAAGTAAAAGGAGCTTGATGATTCAAGCCAGGATTAGAGATGTGTGTAGTTCGGGCAGCAGCTCGTAAGGACACATCCCTTGTGCTACCTTCCCTTCATTCCGTTCAGTACCAAAGGCTCTGTGGAATGCTGCTGGAGCTGTTTCCTGCGCTCTGTGTCCAAACTACACCATCAAACCAACACAGAGAGAAAGGCTGCAGTGCCAGGAGCTGCAGCAGCTCGGCTCTGCTGTTTCCAAGGAGTGAGAGACCCCAGGGGGGACATTCTGCCCCACCAACTCCCCCCTGGAGAGGGAGGCTGCATTTCAAGCCAGTGATGCCAACCACCTTATTCAGAGTTGCCGGAGGGCTGCATATCTTGTGTCACTAACATTCCCAGGGATGCTACTCTGGGGAATAATCAAATACCACAATGTTTTGGCTCATGTTGTGAAACACAACCCTCAGCACAGGGTCAGTATGGGCAGCTTAGAGTGGAAGGGAAGGAGGCCTTAGGGGAGCATTTGAAGATGCTGCTAAAAACCACACTTCCTATTCAAAAGCCTTTTAAAATCCACAGCAGCCCCCCTGCCACAGGGTCTGATCATGTCTAGCCCTTAACAAATGTATCATCTTGGTGCCCTGGGAAGAAATGATGGGAAGTGAGGCGCAGAAAGCCTAGGACCAGATTTTTAGAATGTATATGGATGCTTAAAGATGCAAAGTGTCCCCACAGCTGGGACATCAACCTCTTCTTTGGGCACCTCAAATACTTTAAAAGCTCCATTGCCTCTGCACTGAAAGGCTGCATATGGCAGGAGTGATCTTAAAGGTCTGCAAGCCAGCTACTGCCCCGTCCTGTCCTGCTCTGTTCTACCCCTAACAGCAGCATCAGTAACAAACAGGGAACGCTGTGAGGAGACACGCTCTGTGACCCGTGTCTCGAGGAGTGACTGACAGCAATAGTCTCAACTTCCTGCTCTCACTGTGGCTAAATCAATATTTACCTTTCAGGCCATGACATACTAAGCAGGAGGAGATCAATTCTTGTCTCATGAGTCACATCGTGAACTTAAGACGATCATCCCTCCGAAAACCGTTTCTCTTTGGAAAAGCTTGGAAGCAGATGTTGAGGCTACTGAGCTTTATTGCAGCTTTGCAAGGGAAGTGCTCATCCATCCCCCGGGCACACGTGCTGATCTCTCTGCCTTTCACTTCCCTGCTCTCCAAAGGGCGAGCCGGGTGTGTTCCAGACTCACCTGGGCAAACAGCTAAGGCAGGATCTCACCATCTCGCTCTCGTTCTGCGTGTGGGCATTTTCAGATGCACAGCAGGATTTCAGCACTGCTCAAAGGTCTCCCCATGCGAGCCAGCTGTACCTCACAGCAGCCTGCTCCTCACTCATCTTGACTCTCACAGGTAACAGCTTTGAGACCAGGAGACCCCACAAGCTAGAAGTGCCTCGCCACGAAGTCCACGCCAGTTCCCAGGCAGATGGCAGCCCGGTGACAGGTGAGCAGTGAGGCTCCAGTTGTCGCAGGGATAGCAGCAGAGCAGGTGGCAGCTGTAACCCTATAGCCAAGCATTGCTCTTTGTCTTCTCAGCTAAATCTGGGAGCCGCTGCCGAGCCGCTCCCCGCCCCAGCAACCCAGCTCCTGGCTCAGCGGGGACCCTCGGGCAGGGACCGGCATCGCTGCGGGGAGAGGAGCACCTTCTCCCTTGGGATTTGCTCCTCATTCGTGTTAGCACTGAAAGGGGCCCTGGTGGAAGACTATAAAAAAACCCATCACTGATGGTTTTCTAACAAGTCTTTTGAGGAAAATCTTACTCAAGGGAGAAATCATAGAATCGTGGTAGGGGTTGGAAGGGAGCTCTGGAGATCATGGAGTCCAACCCCCCTGCCAGAGCAGGGTCACCCAGGGCAGCCC
>WTSP01002029.1:95360-126925 GCA_025331215.1 Actenoides lindsayi
TTCTTTTCCCCGTTTGGTCAACTCCCCAAACCAAAGGAGAGGAAGGGTTAAGGACAGGGCCTGCCTGCCGCATTTCCTCTTAATAACAGGGGGGAGGAAAAAAATGAAAGATCCCCCCAAACCCCCCCCCCCCCCCCAATATGCAAAGCGTACATTTGTGAAAGTGATTGACTATTCCTCCCATGGAAGGTCTGAAGTATGCAAACATTTGGATAACTAATGACTTCGTAGGCAGCTAACTCCGCTACCATCACAGCTCCTGATCTCCAGGGTCCTTCCAGAACATCCTCTTTGAATTACTCAAAGAGCACGGAGAATACGAACCTCCCACAGATCCCCAGTGAGCAGAAGGAAGCGAGAGACATCTGCTCCAACTCCCTCAGACAAAGCAGGGAGAATAAACGGAGGAGGAAGCACCAGGCCAACGCTAAGCTGCCCGTAGGGAGCAGGCTGAGGGAGGGAGCACAGGCAGGGCCATGGGAAGGGATCTAGGTCAGCTGCAAGGTTGGTTTGGGTTGATCTGGGAGGTCTGCAGAGGGAATTGTGCCTACTCCCCTTTTCTTTTGCCTTTGACGTGGTCGATTTTAAAACAAAGTGTTGCTATCACCAGTCAATTTCTCCATCCTGTCCTGAGCAGTCCTGTTCCCTTTGTGTTCCACCAGGTATAAAAACAGAGTCCGGATCGACCCTCGCCTAGCCCCAGCAGGGAAATACAGGATAAAAAACAAGTTTGGGATGCTGACCCTGCAGATCAGCAGGTAACATGTGTGCTTTCCTCTGAGCGGTTTGCTCAGTCGAGTAAGACCTGCTCTCCTGAAACTCTGGTCTGTGTATACTGAAGGAAAAACACCATTCTTCTGGAATCTGGCCCTGCCTGACTTCAGTGTGGTGTGTCTGAGTTAAGCCTTTGCCATTAGGAAACAATCTCAACTGCAGTTCATAAGGTTTAAAAAAATCTTCTAAAACAATTTAAAGCCTTAATTATTTTTGCTCCTCTTTTTAGGGATGGCCAAAATTTTCTCATTCCTAAGGCCATGCACATTAAGAGCACTTCACAAGCAGCCATAACTGGGATTTAGGATGGATGTAATCAGAAGGATGTTAGTTCAGCTCTGTGAATTACATATGTGATTAAGAAAGACTGGTATCTTCAGTGGAACTGAGTGTTCCACAGGGCTTTTGCTCATTGACTACCTGAAATGTTTTGCTTCTGGATATCAAGAGAAAAAAAAATGACCCCTAAGTATAAGAAATCCTTGTAATTGAAAGAAAAAGCAGTTTCTTGGTGAGAAGCAAATGTCTAGTTTTAACTTCTGGGATTAAAGAACCCATCTGAATTTCTCCTATGAAGTATGGACAATAACTGAAAGCTAAAAAGAAGGGTTTGGGGTTTTTTTTTTCCCCCAGATGCTCCATGGAAGATTCTGCTGAGTACAGTGTGGAAGTTAAGAACCAGTACGGCGAAGCTTATTCGTTTGCTACGGTGCTTGTCAGGAGTAAGTAGAAAACGGTCCTTTGGTTTTAAGATTTCAAATTCTTTAGACTCTTCAAAATATCTTCAATGCTATGCACTGTATCACAGGAACATACAAGCACTCTGGAAAAACAGAGAAGGGAGTACTCTGTTCATAGGAGAGGAGAAATCATCCCAGTTATTAATGAGGAGAAAGCACAACTGGCTAGAATAATCCTTTGCTGTCTGACATGTCTGTGGCTGACAGAACAGCTTCTCTTTCTCAGGCACTTCTGGACTCAGGCAAAATCTTTCCAATTCCATGTGGACACAGCTGTCCTTCTCCTGTGCTAAAATCGTACTAAATTTAGGTACCTATTTCTTCTGGCCTGATATGAAACAGCCACACCTAACAGTTCAATACATGACAGGCTTAGAAGGAGCCTGCTGCATTTCTAGAGATAAGCAAGAACCTGGTTAACAAGCACTGTGGCTTTCAAAGGGATCTCGCAGTGCAATTTTGCATAGAATACCAGATTTCTCTCTCAAATCAGTGACTACCAAGAGCAAAGACAAGATTTTCTTCTTTGATCTGTGCTGTTCTTCAAAGAACTGGCACAGACTCCATGGACACACGTTCTGCACAAGCCAAATCCAGACATATGGTGAAGGAAGTGAACTACCAGTCCTTAAAAAGGGAAATTATATCAAGCTTTAAGGATTATGCAGTGCAATCTCATAGTTTAGCTGTTCACATTTCACATATATTGAAGAAAAAGTTGTTATAAAAAGCCTGAACAGAACAGACCTACTGACCTGCAGCCAACCAAATGGTTCAGTGAGACTGGCAGAGGCCAGGGAGTAATTCAAATGGTAACTGATCAACAGGAAGGGACCAGGTTTGCTTTGGTCACCTCACTGGTCATGAAGCGATGAGTTTCTTTGACGACTGAATTGCAAAGCCAGTTTCAACTAGTTTTTTGTCAGACAGAAGAGGTCTTCTTTGGTTTAGACAGTATATTTATTGTTAGTCCTTTAATGTATTCTTGGCTCTGTCATGGGTTATGTTACTACCATCCTTATTCTCTACATGCCACACTTTGATCCCATCTGAATACCATTTGGGGGTACAGACATGTACAGGAGATTGTGACTCCAGAGCTGTAACAGAAGTGTGTTTATGACATCTTTTAGATCCTTTAATCAGTCTCAAAATTCAGCATATCTAGAAATATGCAGCACACATTTACCAGTTCTAAAGGGATGTGTGTAAATAGCCCAGAAAACCTTCATTTGCAAGCCCTCCCAGGTTCCTGAATTCCCCTTACCCCAGTGCAGCAGAAGTGACCAGATGTGCAAGGCTTCTCTTCTATAAAGGCTCCCCCAGTATGTCCAGCACGCAGGAACTGGGCCTTTGCCATAAAGCAGAAGCAGCTGTCTGAGAAAAGGATTCCATGGCAATAATCACATACTCCTCCCAATTCCCGTCAGAATCTCTGGGATCAGAATCTTTGGCATGACGATAGAACACGGGCCGTGGTCTATCAGCAAACCTTGGACGAGCCTGCTCTTCACCTCTGAGTGCCTAATTAAACCCTCCTTCATCAGCCCTGAGCAGCACTTCAAGCAGCTCGCGGGTGATTGTTCTTTGTGACTGCGGGCGAGAGGCCCACGCTGCCCCTTCTCCCCTGCCCCTGCCTAATGCCATCCCAGTAACATGATGCTTCCTTTTGCTATTTGCATTTAACGGTCTGAAAATAGAGACTACACCAAAGCCTTAATCCTGCCTCCACTGGAAACATTCCTCAGCCCCCAGGCAGGCCGACGGCATCTCTCCTCCTGGCCCCACGCTGTCGGGAATGCCCTTGGTGCCCGGGGAGGGTCTCCAGGAGCTGTGGTTCCTGCAGCAGAAGTTCCCCCGTCGCTGAGGGTCTCACAGGGCCTGGGATGAGGCTGCACTTTACCTCCTGTGCTTTCGGCTTCTTCCCTCTTCAGCTGTTAACACTCAGCCCCCATCTTCTGCTCAGGAGTGGGCTCTGCTACTGCCAAGCTTCGTGACGCTTTGAAGGTTCACATTAAAAGCTGGTTTGAGGGAAAAAAAAATTGTTTGCTGAGCATCACTGTATGTCTTTGAGGGGAAGAGAAACACTGGCATGAGATTTGCTAAATGCATTTTCTTCTTGTCTTATAGAATATTATGGAAAGGAGTCAGGATTTGATTCAGAAATATACAGAAGTGAGTAAATGATTGTTGTTATTATTATTTCCTTTATTTTCATAGCCTGAAGCAATTTGATTCTTTTCTTCCTGAGCTGTAGCTTTTCCTATTAGCCTGGCTGCATGTTGAGAGTGCAGGGCACAGGTACCACTCGAAATATATGATAATAAAAATGCTACAAGGAAGAAGGCTCTGGGAAAGCTCTTTGTCTTGCTGACCTTTACTCTTACTTCACAGGATCCCTTCTGGCCAGGGAGGCAGATTTTGCTTTTCCACTGAAACCCTTATTTTCAAGAGAAAAGGAGCCTTTCACCCTCTCCTGTTACTTCTCTTCTGATTTACTTGAACACCAACGAGACATTACCTGGTTCAGAGATGGTTTGTATGCAACAGCTAAGTTTAGATCGTATATATATCTGTATGACCAGACCATTTGAATGCCCGGCTGTGATCTAATGTTCACAGAAGAGAATTAGACTTCAGGATTCTTGAGCTGCTCTCAGCTCTTCTCAAGCTATAGAAATTAATTTGTATGTTTTCTTGGATTTGAGGACCACTGGAACAGAAGGTCGTGCATGCTGAGTGGGAATGTGTCCCTCAGCTAGAGCTGGCAGACTCCAGTGCATCCAGTTACCAGTGGAGAGTACCTTTTACTCACTAATTCCTCCGAAGCTGCATTTTATTACTCTTCCTTTACTGCAAGCTCTTCATGACAAGGACCATGATTTTTAGCTCTGCAATTATGTGCAAAGGGAACAGAGGTGGAGCCCCTTTAACCCTTCTTGTGCTTCACAGGGGAGCTGCTGCAGAACTCTGAATGTCGGGAACTAAAATACCAAGCCCAGGAGGCTTCTCTGACAGTGTCATGTGCTTACAAAGAAGATGAGGGATTCTACACCATCCGTGTCCCCACCCTGGATGGATATAAAGAGCAGACCACTTACGTGTTTGTTAGAGGTATAAGCAGGATTCAATCCTACCTAGAACAAAAGCTCCTTTGCTGATACCTGGATGTGAAGGAATCACAACCTCACGCACAAGAAAACATCTCCCAGTTTTGTGCATGGGTACAACGATCAAAATGTCCAAATCTTACTTTCAGGAGTGATTTAGGGTATTAGAAAATGTAATTCGTATTACTGGGATGGAGGCCTTTAGACACTTTAAACTCCTGAATGAAATTTTTTGTACATAGAAGAAAAATCCCTAAGCACTATCACTTGGTGTTTCTCCAGATGCTGCAGCAGGAACAGCTGGGGCACCCGGATCCCCACTGGGTGTGAAATGCCATGATGTAAACAAAGACAGTTTGATCCTTTCCTGGGTAGCACCCAGTGATAGTGGAGGAAGTCAGATCCTGGGATACTACATTGAAAGGTCTGTACGTTAATCCTCTTCGAGCAAAAAAAGCCTCCTGATCACGTTGTGGAAAAGCCACAAAGGAAGTCCATGGGCTGTGTTTCATCTCAGGTGTGTCGCTGGCTCCGAGGACTGGGTCCCGTGCAATGACAAGCCTGTGAAAACCTGCAGATACCCTGTCGTGGGCCTTGCTGAAGGACAGACGTACCAGTTCCGAGTAAAGGCTGTCAATAAAGAGGGCATCAGTCACCCCTCGAAAAGCAGCGATCCGGTTACAACGTACGACCCCCACAAGGATAAGAGAGTGACAGGTTGGTACTACAGCCAGGAGGATTTGCTCCCTAAGCACAACGTGAGGCCGCAGGTATAACTGAGTGAGGTTTGTCCAGACTCTCCCTGCTCTCACAAATAGCACTGCAACAAACTGCCAAGCTGTGCCTTGGCTGAACCCACCTTAGCACTGTTCTGTGCAGGAAAAGGTCAAATCACCAGTTACACCATTCCGTTGTGTTGTGGAATGCAATGTAGATAGAGATGTATGTGACAAAACGACACGGCCCTGGGCTCTGCCTTTCTGGGCAAGCCCCAAGCTCCTTCTCTTGATGGCTAACATTGCCCTGTTTGACGTTGCAGTTATCCCCTACGACGAAGGCAGGACGATAGAAATTGTCAAGGATGACCTGGAAGGTAAGTTCAAACTGATACTGAGCGATTCCCTCAGAGGGGAATGATTGTTCTACAGCAGTGAGATCTGTAACAACGTGACTGTGGAGAAAACACTCTTGGGAAAATACATGGTGAAAGGTGCACGAGGAGCAGAAACCACCCCAAACAGCACAGCCTTTTATAATAACCTTGCTGTGCCTCTATGTCCCCAAAGGGTTTGAATCTACTCCTGTAGAATCTTACTTTATAGTAGGAAAATGTAACCCACTGTAAAAGAACTGTTTTTCCTTCCCATAGGACATATTAAAATTCCCTTACCACCTACCAATGTTCGTGCCAACGAGGTCAGAGAAGATTATGTGGCTTTGGCCTGGGACGAACCAGATCCAAGAGGCAGAGAGCCACTAACTTACTACGTGGAAAAGGTAAGAAAATAATATCACACAGAAGGGAAATTGCAGAACAGAATCATTGCTTTCTCAGACGGTCTCTAGCCCAGGCAAGGCTGTTCACTGGGTCAGTAACTGGAGAACCACAGCTCAAAAATGGCTTGCTCAGCCTCTCTCCAGCTCCTCGGTTTACTTGAGCTTGACACCAACTCAAGCAGTACTGATTAACAAAGAATAAACAAGGAAGTTTTACACCACAGAACGGTAGCAGAGTTTTAAGAGGACGACTGTCCCTGCCCCATGGGCCCTTAAGTGTGGAAAAGCTGTGAGGAACCTCACAATAATTCACTTGCCTGTTCCTCACTAATCATTTGGTGGTTAAATAGTATCTCCTGCCAAGCCCCTTTCATACATACTCATTTCCCACCTCCCGAACCATTTCTGCCACAAAGGGGCCCTTCACTGCCGAGGAAGAATAGTTTTGGTGCATCAACAAGAAATACATCTTCTACACTTTTGATTTGGTCTTTTGTTTGACTTTTATACCACCGGCCTGTAAAGATCAGCTTTGTTATGGCTCAGGGAGGGTTTTAAGCTTGAGTTACATCACGATGTGTAAAGCATCACCTTTCTCCTTACAGTCGACGGTGGGCAGCGACTCCTGGCAAACGGTTAATCTGGGCATGCCAGTTAACTCCCCAAGATTTGCACTCTTTGATCTCGTTAAAGGAAAACCATACCGCTTCCGCGTGCGATCCGCTAACAAGCACGGCATCAGCGAGCCATCCCTGCCCAGCGAGCCTGTCACTGCTGGAGCAAAACTGGGTAATTATGTCATTAAAGTGCTCTGCGCTGAGGATGTGGAAAAGGAGCTGTGCTAGGAAAGCAACGTGTGGGTCGCCCCTGCCCCTCCTTGCCTTTCAACTTCATGGTATATGATTACACCGCAGTTGCTTTGATATCAGGAAATCTCCTAAAGCTTTAAATCCTTGTTCAATTACTTTGCAGTTGGTCAGCACAGCGTCAATCTAAGCAAGCAACGACGGGGGAATTACATTTAATAAAAGAAGAAAGAGTTGAAGCCTGTGTTTAATCCAAGTATGAGTCCAGCATCGTGTAAGAGAGCAGTTCCACAGGGCAGGGCCAGAAGGAATGACAGGACTGCTGAGGCAGCCTGTTCTGGGGCTGCAGGCAGAACAGCAGCCTTCACGGGGCTGATTTGCTTTGTTTTCTTCCCGGACTGAGCTGACAACAGTAAGAGCTGCAAAAGCTTGTGCCCGTGTTTCTCCTATGCAGAGAGAGGAGCACTCACTCTTTATTTTTTTATATTCTCCTTTATTAAAGCTGTTCATTCATATTGTCCTTTTTTCCCCAAGAGTGAGGCAGGGAGTTAATGAGAGTTACTATATCAGCCTCGAGAGAAGGTTCAGTAGGTGTAACTGCAGAAATCCACGGGCTGTGAGGGAGAGGAGCCTGAGAGAGGGCAAACCCAAACAGAAAACTCCAGGCTGTAGCCCGAGACAATGTCCACAGTATTCTGCTCTAATTTAGAAATGGTGCTCTGGAAAAGGTGAATAAATCACACAGGCCAACTCACTTATTGCATAGGGTATTCATTTATACATTTTAACCCCTTCTATTTTTCTCTGTGCTTTCTTTTCTTTTTTTTTTAGCTACTCTGCCTCCACCATCTCAGGTTTTAGCTTTCAGAGACACCAACACCTCTGTGGTTTTGCAGTGGGAGAAGTTAAAGGATGGTCTGGAGCCTCTGGGTTACTACATATACTGCCGGGAGCCCGGGGCAGAAGAATGGCAAACTGTCAACAACAAGCCCGTGACGTGTAACGAGTGAGTTCAGCTCTTCTACCCCACCCAGGGTGACAACTTAGATTCCTCTTTTTATGGCTGGAGTAGTATTTCAGATAAATAAAGTACTTCCCTCACGGCACAGACCCAGGCTTGCAGGCACACCACCACCACACCCTCCCTTACAACTACACATTGCTCAGAGTCTCCCTTGGACATCGGAAGCTGGCCAGCCAGCAAAGTCTGTGTGTGTCTTCATAAACTGGATCCAGGGGAGGTGGATACACCTTGTGGCACCAGTAGAACCACATTCCATTATTCAGCTTGCTTTCCAGTAGAGTAAATGGGTGTCACTCATCCATACCACTTAGAATACCCTGCTAGCTGGGGGGGGGGGGGGAACATATCAAGCAGAAAAAGTCCATTAGAAAGTCCTGTTTATTCAACCACCAATGGCAGGCAGCAGAGTGACACCTTGACCAGTCTGATTACCGCCTGATTTATTAATAGCTATTTTATGTGCCACGGTGCAGTTTAATTTGTAGTGGCCAGTAATGATGGTGTAAGTAACAATGCCTCGTTAAAATGCATTGCTGTCGGTTCAAAGGCCTGTTTATCTGTACACTGAACACAAACATATTCATTCTCTCCCCTAGATTTACTGTTCCTGGGCTGCAGCCTGGCAAAGAGTATGTCTTTTGTGTGAAATCTGTCAGCGAGGCAGGACTGAGTGAAAGCTCACCAGAAACAGAACCTATTGTTGTAAGGCCAGCTATAGGTAAGTAGTAACATACAGATGCACACACACACACACAAATGAAATGCCCCAGAAATGTATCTATTGTGCACAGCTATTGTTACATGCAGTGGTAATAATTTTGAGCGGATCCACAAAGCAAAGCAGCAGGGAACTGAGTTTCTTGCACCCTGCAGCTTCTGTCGTCAATTATACTTGTCAAGGGTGGACAGAGTTAATTAGCATTTTGACTTAGCAGGGTGTTACGTTCTCAGCATTAATTTGGCACCGGTACAAGTGACCATTTTAAGCGCTCAATTATGCTGCTATCTTGAAATCAGCACTGTGAATTTCTCCAGGGCAATTACAAAATCCTACCAACCACATCACCCAGTAACTAACCCCCCATCTCCTCCATTTTATTGACCTGCTGCTTCCATCTCTGTCAGACAAACCATAAAGCAACGGGCAAGAAACATCCCGAGACACATCCATGACTTCTGCTGTGACTTCCAAATAAGAATCCGATCCTTTCCAAATAACTTTACACTGCAAAAGAGGTATTAGGGGGCCTTAATACAGACAGAATCACATCTGGGAGGAGCCCACAGAGATTTCCTCAGCCCAGTTAGCTGAGCAAATAAAAAAAATGTTAAAAATCCCATAGCTACACCTCTTTTCCCAATCCCTAGATCCAACCCCTGCCTTTTCTCTCTCCCTTTGCTTCACAGCTTGTCCATCAGCACCACACGGGTTTGTTCTTCTCAACTGCGGCAAGGCTGAAATGACCATCGGCTGGAAACCCCCAAAGCACAAGGGAGGAACAAAGATCCTGGGTTATTTCTTAGATCAGCACGATGCCTCTGAACTGGATTGGCACGAAGTCAATACTCAGCCAATTCCTCAGCGGGTTTACACGGTATTCATTTCAGACACAATATTGTCCTTCTTTAAGGATAGTGGGCGATGTAACTGTAACAAGCTGGGTTTTCTCTAGTCCAGAGCTCTCTTCCTGCCCTCACAAGACTATGACCATGAAGGGCTGTACTGCTAATCTCTTTGCACTTCTGAACCCCAAGGTCAGCAACCTGGAGAAAGGGCACCTGTACGAATTCCGCGCCTGTGCAGTGAACGCGGCCGGTGTTGGGGAAGTGTCAGAACCCAGCGACCTGTTCAAGTGTGAGGAATGGACAATGCCAGAACCAGGTATTTCTCACGTCAAAAAAAACCAGCCAGAAAACTGTTACGGGGTATACCGGGTTATCTCCTCACTCTTCTGTGGATCCAAGGGACTAAGGAAAGCTGTAGATCTGTATGCAGGTGGCTCCCAGTGCAGCAAAGCACCCGGACACTTGTGGGGAAGTTCCGATTCAGGAGTAGGATGCTGTTTGTGCAGCACACAGATACAGCACCCAGGTATTTCTTATAATATTGTTTCCAGATAATAAAGAATCTGGATCTAGCATCTCAGCGTCTTTGTGTATTACACCAAAGTCAATCAGATTAAGCTGCAGATGTAGGCTTTGTCCTAGAACCTGCTTCTATGGGTAATCAGCACAGAAAACATCTACGGATCCACTGTTCAGTTGTTATCTTAAAACTCTGTTTCCTGATCTCGAACTCAAACAAGGACACCCAGTTGCATTTTTTACTGCCACTGTTTGACAGCCTCCCCCTCTCTGCCCAGGCCCCCCTTACGATGTGAAGTGCACTGAAGTGAGAGACTCGTCCCTCCAGCTCCACTGGGAAGCACCGCTGTACACAGGAGCAGGGCCAGTCACGGGGTATTACGTAGACGTGTGTGAAGAAGGGTCAGAGGAGTGGAAACAAATAAATAAGCAGGCCATAGCCACCCCCCACATGAAGGTCTGTATATATGTACTTACTAGCCAAGTGTTGCTACTCATTTGACCTTACATGAATTCCTGACGCTGTTTCCTGCAGGTTTCAGACCTGGAGACAGAGAAGTGCTATATCTTCCGGGTGAGAGCACAGAACAAGGCTGGAATCGGGCCCCCTTCACTCCCCTCGGATCCTGTGGTGCCTAAAACCAAACCTGGTATGAAACTAAAAGTGATGAGATCACGTCAGACTGTAGATGCTGTGATGATTCCAGTAAACAGCTTTAAAAAATACCAGCTACGTGTTTCACAGCGAGGAAGAGCCTCAGTCAAAGTAGAGAGTAGCAAATCAAGCTGCCCAAATTAATTTAGCTGTATACATTGTGGGTTTTCTTTTTTTTTTTCCCTCCCTTTTTTTTTTTTGAGTTAAATACCCAGAAGCAAAGCCCTGATCTGTTTTGGTAAGGAATGTTTTTTTTGCTCATACAGGCACGAATGAAATTGAACTTGGGGTGGATGAAGAGGGTTTCATTTATATGGCTTTTGAAGCTCCTGAAAAGAATGACTCCTCTGAATTTCTCTGGTCAAAGGACTATGAAGGACCACCAGCTGCTGACAGAGTTCAGACCGAAGAGAAAGGCAATAAGTGAGTACATAATGCACGCTGAGGAAGTTAATTGCTGTTCTTTCACAGAAAGAACACATGAAACACTGCGAAAAAAGGTGAAGCCAAATGTTCCCCTGTCCCTCCAATACTCAGATAAAATAGGTGTAGTCTATTGAACTGCAAATCTCTTGCCCCAGATTCTCAGCTCTGGTGTCCGTGCAATGGGGCATTCAGTGCAATCTTCAGGTCACAAAAGGGAAGCATCATCCATCATACTGCTAATGTTCTTGCCTTCCTCCTGAGTGTCATACATAGAAGTGACCATAAGGGCTGTATTAGTCTGTCTGGGTGTATCAAATGGAGTGAGTTCTGTTGCAGCCACAGATTTGGAGGAAAATATCTTTTTTATTATTTTTCTTTCTAAGATCTAAGCTTATGCTGAAAGACCCATCAGAGAAGGATCTGGGTGTGTATTCAGTGGAGGTCACGGATGTAGACGATGATATCTCTGCCAGCTGCACTTTAACACAAGAAGGTAAAAACTATTAATTGCCAAGAGAATGATCTAATGTGCCATCGTTTTCTAATATTAGATGTTTAGAGGAAAGTTTCTTGCAGAGGAATAGTGACTGACATCACTTAATGACAGTGGCATCATTAGAAAGATGTTTCCCATTCCTTGAAGGCTCAAGGACAGTTTCTTTTACAGCCCCCTAAGAAAAGATTCCACGCTTCTGTTAGGTCATTTTCCACTGCAGTTCAGATTTCACACACAGGCACACCATCACAGCGACTTCAAGCTTCTTCAACACGTTTCTTGAAGTGATACAACCAACATTTTACTCAGCCATAATTAAGAATTATCTTCGCAACCTTTTCTAGTCCTCCCCACTCGCAAATGTTTTTGCACGTATTATCTTCTTGACATAAATAAAGCTCATTAACCAATTAAATCTAATTGATACCAAGAATTTATTTTGGCCTAGTTGTACTAATCTCAATGACTTGTTATTCTTTGCATTTCAGATCTGGACAAATTATTGAAACGTAGCCATGAAATCAGGAACCCATGTAAGTTGAACCAGTAAGAAGCTACCACAGACCCTGAAAGGGGAACCCTGTGATAAACCTGGCTGAGCCCAGCGCTGTGGTTGGCCACGAATTCCCCCGTGGGGTTCTCTTTGTTTTCCAGTGATCAAACTGATATCTGGGTGGAACGTTGATGTTCTGGAGAAAGGAGAAGTGCGGCTGTGGTTGGAGGTTGAAAAGCTGTCACCAGATGCAGAGCTGCATTTAATCTTCAACGACAAGGAGCTGACAAGCACTCCGGTAGGGTTTGGTTGCTTGGAATTCCAACTTACTTTCCCCCTTGCTGAACAGTGAGAGCAAATAGGTACATTCCCAGTTTTCTCAATTCCCATCAGATATTTTGATGAGTGTTTTTGGAAGATTCTAAGGCTCGGGTTTCCCCCACGCCTGAGCAGAAAGCCAACCTGTCTGCCTCTCACGCTGTCCAGCCCCAGTCGCCAGCAAGGCTGCAGCGCTGACAGTTAGCTCAGGGCAGTGCTACGGCCAGCACAACCCCCAGTGCTAATGCTCAGAGAACGTCCCCTCCTTCTCCAGCTCTCCTCTCACCCTGTCATCCACCCCCTCCTGAGAGGCCGCCTCTGACAACCCTGTCACAGCAGAGACTTCCCTTTTACAGGGGAATTTTCTGAGAGCAAACCTCAGCCACGTGTAATTCTTCTGATACTACAAATGCCACGGGTGCAGGACAGAGAGCTTGGTCTTGGGTGAACAAACTCAGTTCATTTCAGTGGATGCTGAAGAAATAGCACCCCTCACAACGAGCTGCCAGCTCCCCACCCTATCCCTCGGAACTGAGTACGGATACATCTCCTGAATTCTAAGAGCAGATGAAAGTGAATTGTTTCTCAGTCTGAGGCACTAGAAGTGACACTGCATCGGGCATCACAGCGCACTCCAACCTCCTGATACATTCCAAAAACTGTTCTAGCCTCTTCCTTGTCTTCCCGTATCGAGTTAGTATTATAACATTTAAAAAGTATTTGGAATGACGGGACCAGAGGGGAGAACAGTTGCGAATGAAGAACAGTATCAATCATCCCCCTGACAGCTAAATGCAGCGTAGCGGTGCCAAGATAACAAAAAAGAACAGATAGAACAAAGGGAGAGGATGAGGCCAAAGAATTTCAGAGCTGTTATTGTGAGGCTGGTTTTTTTTTAAAGCCAAGTGTAGCAAATTTAGGGAAGGCTTTGTCTATTCTAAGCACTGTCTTTTCTACACCGGAGAACTGACATGGTCTTGCTCTTTGTAATGATAATATTTGCTCAGAGCAAACAAGGCAGTAAGGCAGAAGGATGATTTTTAGGCATCTGACAGGTTTCTGGCTGTACGTTTAAAAGGTGCAGTAGTGCTTGCATGATGTCAAGAGGGTGGCAACATCACTCATCATCGCCCAAATAGGCCATTACACACCCCCGATGCGTAATTAAGCGCAACACTTTTATTATACTCCAAATCACATGGATTCTGGTAAGCTGAGAAGCCTGTAATATCCAAGAGAAAAAGAATGGTATGTGGTTTTAACAGTAACTCTCTCCCAGAGAAAAGTTCTGCTGTAATTCTACTATACCTATGTATAGAAACAAATACTAGGTGAGTGCCAGGATATAGAATAGCAGAGTGCACTGGCTTCATGGCTCCTGTAAGGTGAGGGCAGACTATAAGGATACAGATAGAAAAGGACTGTAGTGTTTGAGTGCTGCAGAAGATGCTGTGCCAAGATCTGAACCTGGAACAGTTCCACCGTGGAAAAACTATTCAGGTTCTCCTTTTCTTTTTTTCCACAGACACATAAAATAAACTTTGTCAGAGGAAAAGGTCTCATAGAGCTGATAATCCAGAATTTCTGTGCTGACGATAAAGGAATGTACACTGCCCAGCTGCAAGATGGAAAGGCTAAAAACCAATTCACCCTAGCCCTTGTGGATGAATGTAAGTGGAAATTTAGGATCAAATATAGACTGCCATGCTCAGTGGAAAGTTTTCTAGGCACTTAAGGCCCCAAAGTATTTCCGACTGTTCGAACGGCACACTGTGAATGGGGAGAACACAGATTTGTTTCAGCACACATTTCAAGTCCAGGAATCATGTAAGAAATTATCTGCAGTTCTCTTTAACAGAAATCAAAGCTTTTGGTCTTATAAACAGCGTCCTTGTGAAATGCTTTGTTATTTTATTCCAGTGTTTTACAGATGACCTTGCACTGGCCACTGTCGGTGTTTTGGCAGTAAATTGTCTGACATGTCATTACACACACACATTGATCTCAGGGCAGGATCACGTTGAAAATTCCACGTATTTAACAGATGGTTAATTGCATTAACCTGAATGCAATAAAGAAACCAGTGTCAACTGTACTCCAGGACAAGTTCAAGCAACAAAAAAAGCTGAAGACGAAACACACAGGTCCTTGTATATGCCAGTACAGAGGGGCCTTTTTTATTTAATTAAAAATAGCAAGTAACAAGATTCTCATTCATATACTTCCCCATAAAGTACTTGTTTCTATTTTCAATTCTCACAGTTTGCTTTCAAGTGACCTGCTAAAGTTCCCAACCTTTTTAAATGAAAGTGTCTATAAAATGTCAGGTTTACTTGACTCCCTTCACAAGCGGTGGAGAGAAAGAGGCAGTTTTACAGATGGATGCAGCACATGTTAAGTTCAGGATATAAAATTAGTTTGATGCATTGTGGTCTAAAAGTGCCCATTTTTCTTTACTGACAGTGAAGGAAGTAGAGATAACTGAAGTTACATGAGGTTGTCTAAAACAGAGGTAAATTCTATGCTCTCCACCTTCTTCTGTGTTGCTTACTTTGTAAAGATTTCAGTTTCAGGGTTTCTAGCCTACCTTTTTGTGTAGTCAAAACTCCAATTTCATGTCCTAAATGCTTAATGATCACGTCTTCACAGACTCTTTTGTTCTAATGAAAAGAAGTGTTAGGTTCTGAGCAACCAGTACAACGAAAGAATGATGGCATTAATCTGTTCAGCAGGGACTGGAGGTAACTCATGTGCCAGAGATGTCTCGTAAACAAACATCACATCGCTAATGATAACACCTTTCCTGATCAGAAACTTCTGAAGAGTTACACTGAGAAGTAGCAGGGGGTTTGTTGACTTTGACCATTGCTGTTCTCACAGGTTTTGCTAAAGTTGCAGAGGAGGCTGATGCAAAACGGAGAGAATGGAAGAAAAAGCAGGGTAAGATGAGCTGAAGGTTAATGACTTGCCAGAACTATGCCAACAGGATAGCAAACCTACTTCACTGACTGCTCTAAATACTTCTCTTTATCATCTTTTTTGAGTGTAATATTTAAGCTGATAGACTGGGATAAGACTCCTTACCCTGCTCTTAAAGATCAAAATCATGTATTTAAATCGTTTTATCCATGCTAGCCACAATCCTTAGTATGAATCTTCTGCACCACTGCTGAACACTTCTGTATTCTGAAAATTGTCCAGTCTGCACATATACCATGGAACTAAGATCCACATACCATGGAACTATGATCCATATACCATGGAACTACAAACCATATACCATGGAACTAAGATCCACTCTCTTTCCTCATAGAAAACAGGATTCTCTAGATAAGTTCTAAAAGAACTAAGTGCTCCACTTTCATTTTATCCCCCATCATATACTCAGGAGTAAGGAAGTTTATAAAACCATTTCAGAGAAAAAAATACAATTGGAAAGGTGATCCTCTGCTAGCAGGGATAAAAATATTCACTTAATAACAACTGTGATACAACGTTAGACTGTAGGCCCAGTCTCCTGTCTTCAGAGATGCTTAATATATGATGATAGCATATATAAAGTAATCTGTCCCCCAGTTTACCCTCCCAGAAGTAGGAATAAAATCAGAGTATATGGCTTTTCTATTCTATTGCAATTCACCTGGGAAATATCTATCAGCTCCTCCGCTGACTTGATGCAAAGCAGAGTCGTCGCGGACTGGTCAGGCAGCACCAGTAACTGCATTTTGAGATGGGATTCCCCCCCAAGGATACAGTAGCCAAGGACATTACAAACCCAGCAATAACTGCATGCTCTGAACTGTGGTGAGCTGGGTAGCACGCTGCAGGGACCCACCTCTAGATGGAGGCATTTCTGTAGGGAACACTTGAGAGCTGCGGCAATAATTGCAAGAGACATTTCTTTTCTTTTATAGGTCCACATTTCATAGAGAACTTGAAATGGAAGGTTACTGAGAATTGTGAAGTGCTCCTTACCTGCAAGGTACACACACCCCTAGGATGCGACTGCACAGTTTGAATGCCTTTAGCATTACATTGTAGATGTGAATTTTAAGGGAAGGGTCTGAACAGTGCTCATCCAAATGCTTCCCTGCAGACCAATGAAAGCTAAAAGGTAGCACATCTTGGGCAGAAATTTTAATAAAGAAGGAAGTTTCTAAGATTCTGCAGCAATCCTCTAATGCAAGCGATGTCTCATTAATATGGACATCCAGGCATTCACAACTAAAATGCATTTGGGACCTTGACTTCTAAATGTTGACTTCAAACAGGCAACAAACCTGAGAAAGGACACCAGCTTCCAATGGTTCTTCAATCAGAAGGCACGAGCAGGTGGTGCGTTTGACCCCCAGACTGGGATGGGAACTCTTCCTATCAAAAAGGTGACAAGCATGCAACACTCAGAGGCTTTGGGGACCACGTGGAAATGTAGAAAACACGGATTGATTCCATGTGTGGTTTGGGTCGTGCCCCTGAAATGAGAGCAGTGGAACAAATGCTGAGAACAGCACAAAAGAAGAAACCATTTAACATTAGAGTCAAAAAGATCTGGATTAGAAATGAGATGGTTTTAACCGTGGGTTTAAGATGTCCTGAGTGGGTAAAAAGCCCAGGCTTTTCAGGTTTTCTGCTCAGGACTGGCTGCCTATTCTGGAGCTGAACTTTAGTAACAAAGAATAAATTACAGAAGTAACTGAATGAAATTTTATGGCTTGACCTATAGAGAAGGCCAGACAAGCTGATAAAGTGCCCCTTGTAACCTTAACTCTGCCTCAGAAAAGACAGAGCGGAAGAATGAGATCGATGGTGCCGTCGGAGTTTCAGTGCAACCTCTGCATGGTTAATTTGAACCTTCTTTGGGTTTGATTGTTCATCTTAATTTCAAACAGCCAAATCAGCTATAGAAAACAAGTAGATGATCTTTCAAGGTCCTTTCCAACCCCTAACATTCTGTCATTCAGTAATTCTGTAATCTTGGAAAAGATGTTCTGGGGCTAATGGACCTTTTTTCCCCTCCCATCTCATCTGTCCATCCAAATTCATTGGGAGGCAAGAAGAAAATCTCAGCTTTTCCCCTTTTCCAAATCCTGCTCTGTTTCTATGACATGTGAAATTTCTGCTGAGGTGTGTGTTTGGGTTTTGGGTTTGGTTTTGGTTTGGTTTTGTAACAAATATTGCTTATGTACATATGTATCTGCTAGATAACCAAAGCTGATGAGGGCCAATACAAAGCAGTGGTTTCAGATGATCGGGGAGAGGACTACACCCAACTTGATCTCACCAAAGGAGGTAAGAGAACCTTGTATCAGGCAATAATACACATTCACACCCTGCCTGGGATTAATTTTGGATTTAAAACCGAATGCTGTAACTTTGTACCACGTTGTTAATGACCATAGTGCCTACATGCTTCTCTAGGGATTAAAACCTGGATAAAAAGTTATTGATCAAATGTAAGGAGTTCCCTGATCTAGTACATCATAGATGTATATGCTGATCATTTTAAAACTCACAAGTATTTCATGTGAGACTGGAGTCATTAAAGGCACTCTGTAAAACAGTCTCTCCTTCTGCAGGAGCATAGACAGAGGCCAATGAACAGAGTGAAAGTCTCCTTTGTATCTGATCTCAGAGCTTTTTTTTTTTTGCATCTGTCCATACCATACTTCATTTGATAATCCACAGACAACTTTTCACCCCTCCAAAGCATCAGAACAAATCTTTCTTTCCACTCTGCATCCCCCACCAGTGAAAAAAAAATTCTAGGCTGAATGAGGATGACCAAACAGTTGTGAAAGACAACACCAAATGGAAAAACAATTCCGTGTTACTGCAGATTCCTGCTTCACTTCTCAGTGTTCTGAATGTGCTCTGGAAATTGGAAACTAAATATGCACTTCAGGCATTCTCACGTCATTTACATATATAGTCATTTATCAAGCTGTGACCACATTTTAAATCCTGTCAAGCACCACAGTTAAAAGCTCAGTAATGTCTTAGTCACTGCAACTCAGCATCAGGCAGGAGATTCTGCTTCCTGAGATTAAATCCTACCCTGACATCTGGAATCCATCATTTAAACTTGACACATAAATCTGCTTTCTGTGAGACAGTCTGTTGCACACATTGAGTGCTAAGGAAGATAGAAGCACCTAAATTTAGCAAGAAATGCCCGGCATCTAAAAATAAATGAGTCAGTAGCAAAAACTCCATTCCCAGTAAGCTTCGCAATGGAAAAAGACAACTCCTAGAGATAACACATTCTAAACACAATGAAATTCAGCTGGTAGCTCAGATGTGACTTGCAATCTATTGTATTTACAGACACAAATCTTTCTGTCTTTTTGCAGCCTTTGAAGACCTCCTCAAGGAGCTGTGCAGGATCAGTGGTATGTCAGCCCCTCACCAGCTGACACAGGGGTAATGGCAGCGGGGAAAGGTGGGGGGCCACCATCACAGCAAACTGCTCAGGGGCTCTCCCTGGGTTTGGATCAACTACAACACCTCCCCTTTGGTGTTACAAGTGCCTTTGAACTGCCTCGGAGGATGGTCAGAAAAAAACCCCAAGGACACAAACCCCTCTGCACTTATAAATCAATTCTTTCTTACTCACAAATCAAGCTTTCCATGCCAGCAGCCTGCTCTGTCACATCCCTTGCTAGGTGAATTTGGGCACGTTGTACTATTTCCCTCTGAGGTGTCTATTCCAGACACCAGATCTCTAGGAGAGATGCTG
The DNA here is from genome assembly GCA_025331215.1 of Actenoides lindsayi. Classification (NCBI taxonomy): domain Eukaryota; kingdom Metazoa; phylum Chordata; class Aves; order Coraciiformes; family Alcedinidae; genus Actenoides; species Actenoides lindsayi. Next base: position 114,521 of record WTSP01002029.1, read on the forward strand.
ACATTTTTCTACCGGCTGCTGGTTAAAATACCCAGGAGGCAGAACACCATCCAGCTTGCAGCTAGCCCCTTGCTCCAGAGAAGGGTGAACAGGTTGCTTGGGATTTTGTTTGCGTAACGTGTCAAATGGTGAATTCTTGAACGTGCTCCTCAATTACAGTCTTTCCATTATACCATCAGCTCTTTCTGCTACACCTCTGAAAATTCAGCCTACTGACGAAGGCATCAAAATCTACACGGATGTGAAGTACTACACAGACTACATGAGAACAACTTGGTATCACAAGTGAGTTCCCACAAGATACTTGCAAGGCTTCTGGAGCATCGTTGCCCGTAACTGTTACATCAGCAAAATTAAACAGGCTGGGCCCCAGCTCGCAGCTTTTTAAGGCAGTGGTAGATTGCTCTGAGGAAGGGCTGCAAGCCACAGTTCACTCTGCATCCTGAAACATGCCTGGGAATTCCAAAATAAGCAGTCATGTTATTTTTCATTTAGCACTGCAGAAATATTTAGAAGTGACCACCTTTACTAGAATAATAATGATTCATTTCAGGTACTGCTCCGTTACAGTCACCTTGGCTTCAGACATGAAAAGAAATTGTTGGGTTTTTCCCAAATTCTCTATTTCTACTACTTTGCACTTTCCTAAACCACCCTTCAACCCCCCCCCATGAATAACAAAACATTCCCAAACACTATAAAACTCTTTCCACACACCAGCTAATTTAGCCTCGTAATGCCTTCCTCAAATAGAGAAATGGTGGTTTAGTAGATACCACCTACCCACGTATGTAAGGAGGCCAATTTTATAACAACTTTAAAGGGCTAAACACAAATATTCATCATCTAAGTCTTATTTAATCTCCTAAATATGAACCAAGAGGTCTTTTGTAGAGTTTGTAGAGCTTTGGCAAGGTGCCTAAAAGCACAGCTTGATGCCCCGTGAGGTTTTCTGAAGTGACCGAGTGCATAACTCTCCACAAAATGAACAGTGGGGTCCCGACTCCCACTCTCTCATTCTAGACAGTATAGGTCTAAAAAAAGTCAGCACTCCAATGTATACAGCTCTGCTGAATGCTGTTGAAATGATATCATTTGTTTACTTAGGGAGAAACAACTGGAAAGCCGTGACAGACTGAAAGCTGGGAGCACAATGAACCAGGTCTGGCTTCACATCCTGAACCCAACAGATGCAGATAAGGGAAAATACACCCTGGAGTTATTTGATGGGAACAACTCGCACAAACTGTCAACTGACTTGTCTGGACAAGGTAGGCTGAGTCAGACAACATGGTCATGGGAAGGAGATAGGCCTGAGCTGCTTTCCAAGATTCCTTCAAACCATGAGCAGCGATTCCTCTCGCCTTTATTCGAGCTGGAGCCACAGTTCCATGACAGCACGCTATGAAATTGGGTTAACAAGGGCAGTGAAGGGCCCACAGAAGTCAGAGGCAACACGAGGAGAGGAGGAGTGGGCAGTGAAAGGACTGAAGCCTTTCAGGAGCCTTGCTGCCTGCTGCGGAAAGGATCAGTGGGAGCGCAGGATTCCTCCCCGGGCCAACAGAGCTCACAGATGGCTGCTTGGAAAACAAAATGTGGCTTCAGGTTTAAAAAGACTTTTCCAAAATTGTTCCAAGTTGGGGGTTTTTTCCCCTCCTCTGGACTTGAAGTACCAGATCCCCCTTATTTCAGTAGTATATAAGTAGATTATTTCCTTAGAGCAGTTAGAAGTACAGTCTAGATGGTGATTACACATATTTCTGTATGTACACAAACACCTATAGTTCCAAAACTGATGCATTATGGTAAATCTAAGATGAAATAAATGGCAGTTTCCCCTAAAACCTCTTCACTCCTTGCAGCCTTTGAAGACGCCCTGGCTGAGCACAGAAGGCTAAAGTAAGTTCCTGCCTAAATATTTTCACAGCTAAATCAATTTTGAGTGTCATACTCTGCACCAAAAAAATACAACACCTAATAAATAAAACCACTGTAATTTTCTCTCTCTCTCACTTTCAGGGAAGCAGCAATAGCAGAAAAGTGTAAGTAAATTAATTTCCTTCCTTCTATGAAGCCAAGTGGTACACTGATAAGTACAACTAAAAGGTCGTATTTATTCACTCCCAGATCGTGCCAGAGTTGTGCAAGGTCTGCCAGATGTTGCCACCATCATGGAGGACAAGGTAAAATTGAGTAACTGGTGGTATAACTGGCCCTTGCACAGGCACAGAATAATAACTGGTGGGAGGTAAACTACTGGTTTTCCCCTCCTGTACGTTCCCCCGGGAGCTTTTCTGAGCTACTGCAACGGTCAAAGGTGTGACGTGGAACCCGCCACAACACCTCTCTCAGGCCCCTGTATTGCTGACGGTGCCTCTGCACACGTAGGTGCAGAACCTCCTTCTTGCAGTTAATACTCCCCAGGTCTAGTTCAGAGCCAGATTTTTTTATTATCTCCCCATTTCAGAGGATTAGACTAAGGCCTGTAAGTGCTGGACCCGATTCTCCCATCGTACCAAGTTGCTGTTTGCATTTCTGAGTCACATTCCCCTTCACTGGTACGCAGGCGGCATAAAAATCCTGCAAAGTAATTGCTGCTTCACCACGCGCCTATTTCAGTGTCACTTTACACTGTAAGGAAGTTATAAAAAGACAGTAGCACAAATATGAGTCAGGAATCCTGATCAAACTGGAGGATGTCAGGGAAATGAGTGGGCAGTCCTAGAATCCCACCTATTGAAAACGGAAAGGAAATGGTTTTTATTTGCCTTAATTTCTCACCACCGAATTTCCTTGCTCCCTTCTATCTCCATCATCTATTGCTGCTGTTTCACAACAGACCCTGTGTTTAACGTGCTGTGTATCTGGAGATCCTTACCCCGAAATCACTTGGTTCAAAAACGAGAAGGTGATTGTCTTCAAGGATCGCTACAAAATGGACGTGAAGGGGACGGTTGTCACCATTACCATAGAGAAAGTCTGCAACGAAGACACGGGAAAATACAGCGTCTACGTCAAGAACAAGTATGGCTCTGAAACAGGGCAGGTGACCATCAGTGTCTACAAGCACGGAGAGATCCCAGTAGGACTGGAAAAAGAGGAAATCCCAGGTGGGATGGTAACGAAAAGGCCTAAATGAATTAGTCAGTTGTGGCTCACCGAATTTAAAAGGAATTTGAGTGCTTCGAATTCCTTTCAGCAGCTCTGCCCTAAAAGTCAGGCTCCTGTCTCTGGTTTAGTAATATTTTAGTATTTTTATTTTGGTAGTTGTTAGAACACAGTTCTCCTCTGTCTGTGTGTCTACACAGGCACGTTCACCTCACAGAGAAACTCTTCCCCGGGAAATCTGTGTGGGAAATATCAGAGAATTCACATCTGAGAAGGAGGTTTCAGGGGAGTGGCTTTCTGTATTAAATCCCTACGTGTTACTGATTATCTTGTAGCTGACAAATGCTTGTGTGTGAGTGTTATTAAAGGTACAGCTCTGGTGACACCTCGGCGCTGTTGTCAAGTACATCCCTCTTGAAATCAGCCAGCCCGCGTGTGTATGGGAAGGGTGGAAGTTTCCCAAGTACCCTGCTGAATCAGGGCCTTGAAGTTGGCCCCTCTACAAACCTAAGGCATTTGGGAAGAAAACCAGACAGTGACATTTCCAGGGCTTGCTTCTTTCCAGAGGAACACATTCAGCTTCTACACAGACACCCACAGGCAGTAATGCATTTCACAAGGGGGCTGAGTGAACATCTACAGAGGCAGACTCAGATCATTCCATCCTACTGGACACTTATATTCTTTAGAATCAAAGAAATTTTTAGGTTTATTAGTTATTAGGTTGTTCTGGATGTAGGAAAAAGCACAGCCTCTCAACTGCTCTGATGTCACAGGTACATGCCCAGCTTCTCCCAGTAAAACTGTGCCAGTGAGAGATAAAAAAGTGATTGTATTCCGAATGCAGCCATCCAGCCACAAGCATTTACTCAGCAAAATAGCATCATACCTTACTCCACAAACCAGGACAAAGTGTCCTTACAATAGCAGCATTTCTCCCAGTTATTTGAGAGGTGTGTCAATGTAAATGAGCCCAGCAATCCTCCCCAGGACTGCCAATCGTTTGGCCAAAGGCAGTGACATTTCAGACCTTACTTAAAATTAAATGTATTTCATTCATATTACTACATTTGACAATAATAAAAGGTGATTAGATAATTGTCTAGATTCATCCTACAGTGAATGAAGAAAAGCAGGCCCTTCTGAAGGCATCATTAACATTCCTCTATGGTAAACCTGATGAATCATGTCGTAGAGTAACTCCAGTGTCAACATGTACCTGTTAGAGCCATGCGTGTAACACCCCACATGCACACACAGCCTTATTCATTATCAGGACCTCCTCATCCTTGCTACTTAGGTTTTATCATATGTAAATATATTTAAAATTGCCTCTTTCTGTGAATTTGCTTCAAAATTACATGCTAAAAAAAAAAAAGTTGTGCATCTCGAAGAAAAAGTTCAGCACTGGTTTTCTATTTAAATAGAAGAATTACTGACTGGTACGTAAAAGTTAACTTAGAAAGGTCACCTACCCCTGGGATACAGGCTCTGTTTGAATTAAGCAATATAATTGCAAGACACTGTCTAACAAACGTCTTCCAAAATCAACAGTCGTGCTTGCACAGACAGGAGTAGCACTTAATGAGGGAGGAATTCTTGCTGCAGTTGGTGAGAAGAAAAATAATACATCCTATTTACTTCATTTTGGTCTGCAAGCACTGTTCCATGTTTTATTTTTACCTTTGACCTCCTATATATGCAGTGATTATTAAAAATAATAATAATAATAATAAAGTGAATTTAATACAGCTTTAGATGCACATTACTGACATCTACTGGATAAAGGCCTAACTGGCTGTCCCACTCCAACATGATTTTCCCTGTCCTCGAGCAATTGCAGGCTCCACAATATTGGAAGAGTGAGCTGTGGATTTTATTCCCACCATTTAAGGTGCAAGTAAAGAATACTGTGACAATCAGGAAGCTCCTGCTGTAAGACAGTAATTACCTTGCATCTATTGTAAATTACACCATTTGAACCGAAGAGTTATAGCCAAAAGACAGAAAATATATTAAACAGAAGTTGTGAACCAAAAGAAAACAAACTAATCCATGCAACACTTCCAAACAATTCTGATTAATTACCCAAGTTCAGTAATCCACAATAACACTAGAGCCCAAACCAGCTGGTCAAGGTAAGACTTTCCACAAAGCAGAATGAACTAGAGGTTATGATCATTAAGAACAAATAAATGATTAATAATTGTTACTTCACAGTTAATAATTAGCCAGTCATCTCACAAGTTGGGCTGGCCTTTCCCTTTCCATAAATAGCATCTGAACGACCAGGGAGAGCCCTCACTTTCCTGCCAGCATCACTGCCCTAAACTGCAGCTGAACATCCACCATGGCCTTCAACGGAACCTGGCAGGTCTATGCCCAGGAGAACTCTGAAGCCTTTCTGAAAGCTCTTGGTAAGTGTCTGGTTACTTTGGAAACGATCTGCTCACACCGCAACACACACTTTGCATGGCATCTTTTATTGCTGCATTTCTATGGGGTTTTGCTCTTGTTGGTATGACAAGCTACCCCCTGCCAGGTAACTCAGTTATGCCTAATTTGGAAATTAAAAGATGCTGAAAATCACCCCAATTGATGTAGAAAGGTTACAGATAACCCCCAGATCCCCACCTCGGCACGAGGTGAGTCCCTCATGAAAGAAGATGTATGTTAAAAATCAACTTGCTTTGGTGAACGCATAAATTTCTGAACACCTTTAACGAGGAACAAGGTGTCAACAGCTTCTACAGATTTTTAGTGTGCTATTGGTAGTGCAGGCACTGTCTACAGCACTCATGATTAATTTATGTGTTTAGTAATCTGTAAGGAATTGACTTAGTAGGTGCCTGCATTAATAAAAGCACACAACCTTAATAAAACATTTACATTGGGGGTTTTAAATGTATTTAAGAGACATTCAGTAGAACAAAACTCAGTTACAGTTGAAAACTCTGCTCTGAGAGTATGATGCCTGAAGCATCCCTTCTGCTGCTAGAGATGACACTCACAAACCATGCCACAGACACCCTGATGAGGCAGTTTGAGGCTACTTGTGCTGCTGCAGCTCTGACTAGCCAGATAACCCCCACCTCTCCCCTCCCTGGGAAGGGGAGGAAAACAAAATAATCCACACATGGTTTTCCTCAGGAAGAAAACATCACATTCAGCACCCTGACTGAAATGTCATAGCATTCCAGTGCCATGCTGGTACTGAAAGAAACAATACATATTCTGCCACAAGATTAACAAGTAGAGTATCAAAATCTGTGCAGGCTAGATGGAATGGAACAATATGCCTGTGGAAAAGTGAGGAATCCAGGAATTGCCTTTTAACTTGAACATCCCTTTCTATTATTATTATGTATCTCTTGCACCTTTATTGGAGAAAAGAATTTGCCATTTCCTATCAACTCTTCTCAGTAACAGACAAAATATTCACCTTTTTCACAGCATTGCCAGATGACGTGATCAAAATGGCCAAAGATATTAAGCCTGTTATCGAAATACAACAAAAAGGAGATAACTTTGTCGTGACAACCAAAACACCCAAGCAAGCTGTAACCAACTCTTTCACGCTTGGAAAAGAGACTGAGATTACCACAATGAACGGCCAAAAGCTAAAGGTAGCGTATTTCAGGAGGGGGTGCATCTCTTTATTCATCCTCACAGTGCAGTTCCTGCCCAGGAATGAAATTTGTCTGTGCCATTCCCATGAGAACACATTTCTATGATACCAATAAACAGAAACATTTCTTGTACAACTCCTGTTAAAATGCTGTGGTCTCCAGTTTAAATCAGTAGCTGCGGTCATGAAACATCAGCATCGTTTGTTTCCTCATCCTGTGGTCCTCTGCTTATTCTAATTGAATTCCAAAAGCTAAAATGATTTGTAACCTCTAAATGTCCTTCAACAGTGCACCATGAACATGGTAAACGGGAAGCTTGTGTGCAAATCAGAAAAATTCTCTCACGAGCAAGAAATTAAAGGCAATGAAATGGTGGAGGTAAGTATTAGAAAATAATGGCACGTTTAGAAAGAAAAAAAACAGCAAAGGAAAAATTGTTTTGTTGATTCTTAGTATAGGTGCATACTTTAAACAAATCCTGACCCCAAATGACTACATTACTTGCAGAATTTCTTACAGGGGCTTAGATCTGCAGATAGAGAATTTTAGTGTTTCAAACTAACCACAGTTAGTGGAAAATACTGTTAGTGTCCTTTATTATTCCTGTTTCTTAAGAAAACCAACAGCCTTAGAGGAGTCTCCTTTAAACACTTCTTAAATATTTAATGCATTCTGCTCAACAAATCTTTTTATTAATTACTACCCCGGGGTCAATTCTAGGCACTGAAGTGTGAAGGGCTTTAGCTTCTCAGTGTGTTTAGAAAGACTCCTTATGAATTCCTCTGGTCAACCAGAGCAGCATTGCCACCCTTAGCGTCACCCGCAGCAATACCTCCGAAAAGAGACAAAGGGCTGAGTCAAACCTGAAAATTCACAATGTGCTCCTTCCACATACAATTCTTCAAAGCTCTTTACTTAGTTCTAAATCGTTTGGTACAAAGAGCTTTGCTCTGTAGGCTCATTAGGCTTCTAAGCATTCACTGGCATAAAGGCTACAAAAAAGAATGACAGCTAACTATATTAAAGTGATGTGTTTTGGACACCCAGTGTCCTAAGATCATTTTGAGTAACTCAAACTGCTTTTCTAACATTAAGTAAGCAAAAACAGCAGGCAAAGGAACCCATTACTATTTGGGACAGTGGATTTCTGTTACCAGAAGCAGATCTTTCTGGTAGTATCTATGATGCCTCTCAAAACAGAGTGATAAAATTTTCCTTGGTTATACACATATTTATAGGCAGGTACTGTAAAGGTATTTTCTTGTGGAATACAATGGATTTATACGTGAATTACAGAAACTTGTAGGTACTTGGCTATAAATAGATTTCCTAAAGTCTGAATGACAAACGAGTTCTGCGTGTGTGTCTTCTGCAGACTATGACTGCTGGTGGAGCAACACTCACCAGAAGAAGCAAGAGAGTTTAAAGACAGATCACCTTCTTCGTGACATCTTCACGTACCTCAAATAAAGTGCAGTTTCCACAAGGTGTGATCTTTGTTATCTGAAAAAACAGTACAGAAAATAATTGCAATTTCTCCTCTCCTTTCACTTCCCATTAATATAAGACTGTGCTTTCCCTGAGTGCATTCACAGATCCCTTTTATGCTCCAAGTGACAGAAGTGCCTCCCAGACAACCAATCCTGGATGTTATCTGGACCATTATGATGTATCACAATAATCCTTGGGAGGGGACAAAACCTGATAGAAACACTTCTTGATTTCTTAGATACTCAGTGAACACATTCAGCTTTCGTTTCTTTGTCTAACAGAATGTGGCCTTCTACTAACCCCCTTTCTCTATAATCTAGGCAGTGAAGAACAATCAGACATTTGTTCAGCTGATCTGCACCACGTGTCTGTAACAGGAATAGAAACAGGAATATTTTAAATGCTATGAAGTATTTAACATGTTACACAAACAATTAGGAGTAATAGGAACGACTGCTTTTAAACCAAAGTACACAAGAGTAAAATCAAACACAAACAAGGCACTACCAGAGCAAAGGGAAATCAACATTCCTCCAGTTTGCCACGTACTCCCAGTACCTGCATGTCACAGGTTTGTGAAGCTTAAGTAAACTAGACCATTTCTGTTCAAATTATGTCTCTGCTGAAGAACCAAACACAGAGGAGCCAGGCCTGTAACCATCACCCTGTTCACTGCTGCTATTACACGAGCAGGCCTATTTCCTACACTTAAGTCACTGCAGATGTGTTGGAATTGGTCTTGGGTGTAAGACCACTAGGGAAAAAAAAAAGAAATTGCCCTTTAAAATCCTCACGGAGACGTTTGATTCCAGTTAAGAGTGCTGAGCCTACACCTTCCTGTGCCAGAAGAGCAGTTTGTGAGGGGGGTGGCTGCACGTTAGTTAATACCAGTTGCAGCACACCAGAAGCAATGTGGGCAGTGTATTCTTGGCCAGGGACAAGGCTGCCCTCGTGGGGAGTTTCGCTGGCGTAACCGCGCACGTGGCCTCGGGTTCACTTTGCTTCCCACGCAGCCCTAACGCTAAATCTGCTTTTGCAGACAAAATGAAATTCCACGTGAGTTACACAGAAATCAGATCAACAGACCAGAATTCAAGGCACTGGTAAAACTCGGGGCGAAGGCTGCTTTAAGGCATCCAGATGCAAAAAAAAAAAACCCATCTAAGAGCTCGAACCACTTTTGTTTGGAAGTTGCTGGGTAACTGCTGCCAACTACACACTGAAACCCTGCAAAACAGACCGTTGTTTCCCAGCAGTAAAGTCACAGAACACTGCAAGTCTTCAGTGACCAAACGCTCAATCAGTAAGTTGTAGGACAGAAAAGACAAGACACTTCAGGTTTATTTCTAAACCAACACAGAGATCATTCATTATTCTGAACACTACACTTCTGAAGCTTGTTACAAGAGAGTATTTGCTTTGATACGTTATGAGATAAAATGGGAATGATGTTCAAGCAAAATGTGTATGCATTTGTTTGAAAAGAAACATTAAGGTCTTACTTTGGTTCAATGACTACTCAAATATCTCCCTGCTCGCTTGACATGATCTGCCTTGAAAATTCCCTTATCAGAGTTCAGCCTCAGTACGTGACAACTGGGAGGCAAAGGTGGTTGAAGTTACAGCTTGGAGATACAACATACTGAAAACACACTGATACAGAGCTTAAAACTGAGGCTACACCATTTTAATTTGAAAGCACTAAAAACTCTTGAAGGAATACTTCACCTTACTTCACAACTGTGGTACATTCAACAGCTCCGCTGATCTTTTCAATCCAGCTGCAATAAATTCTGCAATAAAAAATTCTTCCGCCGTCTCAGGTTTAGCTGAAAATATTCTGTGCAATTCCTTATGGGAAGCAGTCAAAACCTGAAGGATTTTGATCAGATTATGAACCGTGCTCCGTTGACCAAAGTGACAAACCCCTTACAGATTTGGACAGTAGTACTGGATCCACTTTTCCCCCAAAACAAGGGACTTTTTCTGCAAAGGACTTCGTAAGAGTGTTTATAATCTCCTTGGGATCTTGTTCCAAACTGTTCATCTCCAACTCAACAAGGTCTGGAAGAGTCATCCTGGCAGCAAGTATTTGTATCTGTCATCAAACTCTGCTCCTTGGTGGTTCTATTTTCAGAATGTCTATAGAAAAGATTTTATTCTGCATTGTGTCACACACTTCCCCCCTAATTTCAGTCTCTAATGGGCTTTCTTGGCTTTTCACTCTCTTTTGAAGACCTTTGTAAGCAGTTCCATGTGTACATCACACAAGGCAACAAACTCAACCCGTTGTTAGCAAACTTAGAATGTTAACTGTAAGTATTAAATGCAGAGAACAATGTCAGAGATCCCCAACTCTTTTCTGCAGAGCCCTGGACTCTGACCATTGATCACAGAGCCAGCTTTATTTTCTTTTTTTTTTTACTTTTTACCAGAAGAGCATCATGCATAGTTGATATAAGAATTCCTGTGTCAGCTGAAGGCAGGAGACAGGATGTCTGGTGGAGTTTTACTCTTCTTTGAACAAGCAACAACAATAAATGGGTAGCAGCATAGTAGGGACATCCTGTGAAATTCCTAACCTTGTAGATAGTGATTATCTCCAAGAACAGGACAACAAGACATCTCGAGGCACCCGAGCTTGCTGAACAGACAAGAATTGGCAAGAATAAGGATTTTAGGCTTTAGGTCACTAAAAGAATACGGTGATGGGGAAGAGAAGATGAAGTAAATGTCCACCAGAGGTCATGGAAGACCCCCGAGGGGAGAAAAGACCCTAACCCTAATTTTATTACGCACTCTCTGTCATTGTATGGCTTGACATGTCATTGTTGAGACAGACTCAACACACTCAGACACACACTACTTCTGCAAAGGCTCTCACGCTCCAAATGCTGCAAACTATTGTGGGTGCAAGCCCTTTTATAATCCTTCTAATAGTAAGTGCCCACACCTGATTGGGTTAAACAAAGACCACCTGTCCACAATTAACTTTGGCAAGCTTTCTCTGTTTGTGAACTGGTGGTTCTTTTCTCAGGACTTTCTGGCCTCCTCAAGGGTACACAGATGTTCACTCAAGGTTATTTATCTAACTCACATTCTAATCCCTCAGACAAGCTGAGGTTTCCCACAACAATGCTCGGACTATGTAAATGAATTCCAGGAATCCATTAGCATAAGACTGCCCTTTCTAAGAAATATAATGAATATGTATGTTTAGCCTGCATATAAACTATGTACCCATCTTGCATGGGTACGCACGTTTGGAGGAATGATCCCCTGTGCGTCCGGCGCCACAAAATAAAGAATGCCCACTTAGTAACTTCAGTTATTGAGTTTTTCACTGCATCACTATGATGGAACCATACCGTTTTTAAGGGCATAAAACGGTGGTTTTTTGCAGTGACAAGCATTACTTGGCAGATAATTAAGAACACATTATTTTTAAATTTAAGTCTAGGTTGCAGAATCCAAAACTGAACACTATGGCTTCGGAAAGGAGTTTTTAATAGGGATCTTCAGTTTATTCCTTATCAACCTAACATGCAACTATGAGATTCCTTATATCTGTGTTCAGATGTGGAGTTTGGATACAAGCCCCTCTCAATTTTTTATCAAAGAACTTCCATCTATCAACTGCTAGATTAAAGTCTGAATGTGCAGGTCCAGGTAACAAGGCTGCTCTTAGACTGGGGATTAAATTTCTTTGAGCCCTGTTCAATTCTGATTCACATTCCTCTTAAGATCTTGTAATTTTCAGGATGTTACAATGATTAGCCTGAAATCATAGAATGTTACGGGTTGGAAGAGGACATAGACATTACCAGTAATGGCTATTAAGGAAAATAGGCCTTTTGTTCGCAGGAATAGGAGGATGTGAGTTTCTGTTCCATCTGATGTTTCAACCTTTTTGATATATATTTGCATTTCCCTTAATTCTTACCCATAAGCTTTCAACATGTTCTTTCCATTACTTGATTTACAACCCTTCTGATCTCTCTGTGTTGCAATACCCAGACATCCCATGCTGCCTCCATATTCATATTTCCCTGTTCACCAGCCTCTGCTGGTTTTCCTACCACTCTTCTCTGGACTTTCCAACTTCTTCCTGCCTAACAACAGCTACAAGAAAAACCCAAACCCTCACAGGAGAAGTCCTGTTGATGACATTTGTTCT